>JAAIIK010000315.1:863976-879323 GCA_014706435.1 Silurus glanis
AGATAGATAGATAGATAGATAGATAGATAAAACTACAGTTTTATATACAACTAAACAAATGAATGCATTAATGAATAAACAAAAAAATGAACAAACGAATGAATGGATGAATGGATAAAGGATCCGTTTAAGTCAAAATTCTTGTCGGTATTTAAATGGGAAGTAGTAATTCAGAGTCGTGTTATACACAAACGTAACCTGAGGGTTTTTCAGAAGTGTCCATAAGCGCAAACACGTGTTTAAATTTAGAATAAAATGCAGGGATAGAAAATGCAGACTGATGAATGAAATTTTCTCTGCTGTCGATGGTAACGTCACGTAACAGAAACGTATTTTGATAATGAAAAATTTAAAATGACTCATGATAGAAATGAAAAGATGGCAAGCTGTGAATTAAATGTATTATGAGAATGGTTGAAATGATTATATTAACCACTGATTTGAGGTCGTGTGTGGGATGTCGGCTACTTTGAGTCGATTGTAAAAACATAATCCAGATGTTTTGGGCAATTCAATAATCCCTGCTATAAAGAGCTTTGAAGGATAAGATGACCAAGCACTCTTCTGCTACACTTACACATATTTTTCTTCATAATTTTATTCGTAAAAAATTCCAATAGTCAATATCTCTGATTAACATGCTCCTTCTGCCCAAAGGAAAAAAAATCATTAGCATATTAGCATAATGAGCTATGGTTTAAATTCCAAGGAGCATTAGCCACCTTTCAAGTCTTCGCAAATCGCACAGGTTTTAGATTCATATTATTATCAGAGTAAAAATATCACCCTGACCCTGATTTACAGACCCCCTGTGCATAATGAAACAGAATAATTTGGCTTAATTAATACATAAATCATAAATGTATCATTTTAAATGCTAATAAATTATTTTCCGAAGTGAATCTGCATTGCAAAAAGAAGCTGCCTTTTTTATAACGCTTTTAATTATAATGTCTTGAATCTGCTTCACAGAAATAAATAGAATACAAATATACATTTTAATGTAATGAATTAGTGCCTATAAATTTGCCCCTAATGAGCAAATTAAGGGTAATGGTGGTGAGGGAAAAAGTCCATGAGATAGCACGAGGAAGAAACCTTGAAAGGAACCAGACATAAGGAAACCCATTCTTATCCTCACCACCGAATGTCCTTTCATTACAGTTCCATGATTGTTGATGTGTACTGCTCAGTAAATGAGTCAGATATTAAGTCCAGTCCAAATCCATCTTTAAAGATATTGAGTTGTTCAGAAACTTCATGGATATTTTCCAACCATATGGATGGAGTCCAAGATGGCACTGCAGATGGCAGTCTTAGCACGACTCTCTCTAGTACTTTCTTTCTTTTTTTTTACTCTCTGTGTGTTTGGTTACCCTAATCTGATAACTTACACTAGAAAACAACTGCTTAACATCGGGCAGTTGATTTCAGACACTTTTTCACCAGTTTTTACAAACCTGGAAAGTTTTTTGGAGATCTTAGTTGAAGGAACAGCTGATCTCTATGGTATATGGAGGAGACGCCGGTGGGGTAAGCACGCCGGTGCGCTAGTGACGCTACGACAGAGGGGATTTAGATCTGCACTCCCATCGATTCACCTGGCGAACCTCCGCTCATTGCCGAACAAAATGGACGAACTGATTCATCTTAACGGAACAAACAAAGACTTTGCATGCTCCGCTGCTCTTTGTTTTACCGAAACTTGGCTCAGTCACTCAATCCCGGACAGCGGATTATTTCTCTCGGGCTTCCACTTACACCGAGCGGATTGCATAATGGAGCTATCGGGCAAAATAAAAGGCAGCGAAATCTGCTTTTACATTAACGAATGCTGGTGTACATATGTCACAGTGCTGATTAAATACTGCAGCCCAAACTTGGAATCACTGTTCATAAACTGTAAACACTTTTAATCACTGCAGGAATTTTCCTCATTAATTCTGACCGGAGTTTACATCCCACTGCAGGCCTACGTGAGTGATGCACTGCAAAACCTGGCAAACCAAATATCCGGCTTGGAGCAAAATAATTCAGGATTCTCTTTTTTTTATCCTTGAAAGCTTCTTAAGGACGCATATCGCTCTGTACCCTGGGCAGCCTTAGGGAACTCTGATCACTGCTTGGTTCATATTATTCCAACATACAGGCAGAAACAAATCTGCTAAGCCTGTAGTCAAAACAGTGAAGAGACGGACCAGTGAAGCAAAGCAGGAACTAAAAGACTGCTTTAACTGCACTGATTGGAGTAGCTTCAATACTGGAACTGACAACCTGGATGAACTGACTGACATCTTTGATCAGTTTTTGTGAAGATGTGTGTGTGCTTACCAAAACCTTCGCAAATTAAGTAACAACAAGCCATGGTTCACAGCCAAACTAAAAAAAAAAATTTCAACATGCCAAGGAAGATGCCTACAGAGGGGAGGACTGGACAAGCTAACGATCCTGCATCAGTGTGGAAAGGCCTGCAAGATATCACAAACTACAGGAGACCACCCCTCCCCACTGAAGCAAACAAAGACCTGGCTGATGACCTCAACACCTTCTACTGCAGAATATCTTTATACCGCTCATCCAACCCTGCCCACTGACTGGCCCCATCACACCTCTGTGTGATGCACCCAGTTGCACTTACGATTTGTGAATAGGATGTGTTTTGGCTTTTTCAGAAAAAGAAGACAAGGAAAGCTCCCGGCCCAGACGGTGTCTCCCCCTCCTGTCTCAAAGCATGTGCTGACCAACTGGCTCCTATCTTCACCCATATCTGCAACAGATCACTGGAGCTGTGTGAGGTCCACTCCTGCTTTAAACTCTCCACAATCATCCCAGAGAAATTCTCCATCACTGGACTCAATGACTACAGGTCTGTCGCTCTGACATCTGTCGTCATGAAGACCTTTGAGCAGCTGGTATTGGCCTACCTAACGACTGTAACATAACAGCTGCTGGATTCCCTACAGTTTGCCTACCGAGCAAACAGATCAGTGGATGACGCAGTTAAGATGGGGCTGCACTACATTCTGCAACACCTTGACTGCCCAGGGACATACTGTATGCCCGGATTATGTTTGTTGACTTCAGTTCGGCTTTTAATACAATAATTCCGGAAATTCTCCACTCCAAACTCCTAAAGCTCATTATACCCCCTGCCATCTGACAGTGGATCACATTCTTCCTGACTGGCAGGTAACAACAGGTGAGACTGGGAGGTATTACCTCCAGTATTTAGACAGTCAGCACTGGTGCTCCTCCGGGATGTGTCCTCTCCCCACTGCTATTCTCCCTGTATACTAATGACTGCACATCAAGTGACCCAACTGTTAAACTCCTGAAATTTGCAGATGATACTATGCTCATTGGACGCTTCCAAGATGGCATCGAGTTTGCATATCAGTAGGAGGTGAAGTGGCTGGTCAGAACATCCTAGAGCTAAACACACTCAAAACTGTGGAGATGATAGTGGACTTTAGGAAATACCCCATAACACTACTCCCCCTCACAATCTCCAACAGCCCTGTGCCATCTGTGGAGACCTTCAAGTTTCTGGGCACTACCATTTCCCAAGACCTGAAATAGGAGTCCAATATAAATTCCACTCTCAAAAAGGCCCAGCAAAGGATGTACTTGCCACGGCAACTGAGGAAGTACGGTCTGCTGCAGGAGCTGTTGGTGCAGTTCAACACTGCAGTCATTGAATCTTTCCTGTGCTCATCCATCACCATCTGGTTTGGAGCAGCAACAAAACAGGACAGGATTAGACTGCACCACACAGTTAAAACAGCAGAAACAATCATTGGTGCTCCCTGGCCCACTCTACAGGACTTGTACCACCCAAGAAACAGAAACCGAGCAGGAAAAATCACTACTGACCCTTCGCACCCAGGACACAACCTCTTTCAACTCCTCCCTTCTGGCAGGGGCTACAGAACTCTGTTTACCAAAACTGCCAGACACAGGAACAGTTTCTTTCCCCAGGCAATCAGCCTCATTAACAACTCACCATAAATATATTCCCTCCTTAATATCTATAGGTACTGCACTATCAAAACTGTCACTCGTAACATCATCCGTATATGTTACACACACTGTCGCTGTCGTATATTGTACAAAAGTTCTAAAGTATCTCTTTATTGTACCTCACACACAATACTGTTATTTGCACTACCATACACTTTATGTACATTACTGATCTGTGATATACTCTGTATCCCTATTTAGGACTCGTTTGTATTGACTCACAGTGTCTTGTATAGTCTGTTTTGTCTTGTCTTGTCTGTTTTGTCTTGTATAGTCCAAGCTGAATGTATAGGTGTTATTTATGTCTGTACTTTTGAGAGTCACTAATAGCTGGAACCAAATTCCTTGTGTGTGTCAACACACTTGGCCAATAAACCTGATTCTATTTCTGATTCTGATTTTGTCCTACACTGTCGTGTGTGGTCTTTGCACCGTCTGTCAAGTCAAATCAAGTCAAGTTTATTTCTATAGCGCTTTTCACAACAGACATTGTCTCAAAGCAGCTTTACAGAATTGTGAATGGTGTGTATTTATCCCTGATGAGCAGCCGTGGCGACTGTGGTGAAGGAAAAACTCCCTTAGATGTTATGAGGAAGAAACCTTGAGAGGAACCAGACTCAAAAGGGGAACCCATCCTCATTTGGGTGATATCAAGAGTGTGATTATAGTCTTTAAACAATACAGAACACTGGAGAGTGAGAACTAACATGAGCACTGGAGTGTGTGATTATGAGTAATGTTCTTTCTACAGTCTTATACTGTCATTTGTGGTTATAAAACTAGGAGCTACTGAGCAACTCATGAAATAGCTCAACATTTGCGATCATCACAGATCCAACACCAGCTTCTCCATGCCAGAGCCTTTAAACACTCAAGGAGGTCCAGTGTCCACATAAAGTGAGATCCAATTGTGTCTGTCTCACATTGTTTGCACCAGGTTGCACACGATGCACTTTATGTGGCGAGGACACGTACTAGTCCTCAGCTCTGTGCTTTCTGTTATGTAGCTTTATGTTGTTTAATGTAGCACCAGGGTTCTGGAGGAACGTTGTCTCATTTCACTGTGTACTGCGTCAGGTATATATGGTTGAAATGACAATAAAAGCTTCTTGACTTGACTTGATGTGGTTCTTCTCCCAACTGTTACAACAAAGTTATGTGTAACCATAAGATTAATATGTGCTTCTTTTTGAACATCCCATTCCACATTTAATCTCCATTTGGAGTGAGAATAACCTCTGCTCTTCTGGGAAGATGTTCCATTAGTTTTTTGTGGAGATTTGTGCTCATTCAGAGACAAGGGTGTTAGTAAAGTCTGGTACATTCATCCCATAGGTGGCGCTCTATAGCAGGACATCTTTTACATCTTCCAACCCATGTAAAGCATATCTTCATGGAGCTGGCTTTGTGCATTTTATACAATTGTGTGCCTCCAACTTTTTTTTTAGGAAGAACCAACATTTGGATCGGAATGTCAGATGTCCATATAGTGTATTTTCCTTTTTAATAATAAAAAGTAAAGGTATAAAAAAGAATGTTGGATCTTGTTGAGAATTGTTTTCATTATCAGTAATTCATAGACACATGAATTTTTGTGTGATGTCCAAATCTTTTCAATAAATCAGTTACACCATATGTTGTGTGTGTTAAAAAAACAAATATTATATTCTTCTGCCCGACATTTCCTGTAAACTTTCCTGTGACTTTGGCTGGTAATTAGTCTTGAAAAAGCGTTTTTATTTTTATTTTTTATTAATAAACCAAACATGATAAATTGCATTATTTCTTTCCCTCATATTGCTTACAGAAACCATTAGGCACTTTTTATAAAGTCAGTGAAACTGCCGATGTCTGGAGTGCGGTTGCTGTACTTTCAGCCCGATATAAATTCACTGTTTATGAAGCTACACTTTCAAGGAACATTTAGATCGGCACTTAAGGACAAATCACTCTTTAAAAAGCAATACTCATCCAACGCTGGAACGATTTTTGTCGCAGAAAGTTCACTTCCTCGCTTTCTCGCTTTCTCTCTCTCTCTCTCTCTCTCTCTCTCTCTCTCTCTCTCTCCCACTCTCTCTCTCTTCGAATCAGAGGGGTAGGACTACATGGCGGTATATGCGGTGGTGGTGGGGGTACATGAATAATGATTAATTCAATTCAAATCATTTTTATTTGTAGAGTGATTTTCACATGGTCTCCAAGTCTATAAGTTCGTTCCTAATAATTGTAAATTTGTCCCTAATAATAGGAAGAAACCTTGAGAGAAACCAGATTTAAAAGAGATTCTCATCCTCAACACCGAATATCCATTCGTTACAGTTCCATCATTGCAGAAATAGCCGATTAAATGCTACATGTTTTCCTGAGCCATTGTAGTAAATCTGTTGATGTTAATTCCAGTCTAAATCCATCCTCAAAGCTCCCGTGTTGCTCAGTTACGTCATGGATCTTTAAGTTGTTAATGTGGAACCATCCCCAGTAAGGTTACTTGGGTAAGTATTATTTTGTCATATTTATACTTTGAGTATTATTGAAATTTTTAGACAGCACTTGTACTCATTACAAATCACAACATTCAATCCAATTGGCTCTTTTTAGGATCCAATCAGATTTATTAAAGCATTGTGCTATGATGCTACACAACATTGGGATTGGGACCCAAATCTTGTTGGAGCGGGTGGTTTTACCCAGTGCTTGAATTGAGGGGGGGCTGGGGGGATCCGGGACACCCCATAAGGCATTAGGGACCCCCCATGACAAGTAAAAAATAGACAGGGGGTCCCCAAGATCATTTTAGTAAAAAATATATGAATTACACAATGACTGGGGACCCCATAAGACTTGACTCAATTTGAGCACTGGTTTTACCAGGCGGGAGAGGGAGGTCCCAGCGGGAGAGGGAGAGGGAGTCCCGCCATCCCGCTAGTTGTAATGTTTTATTCGAAAGTTGTTTATAAGTTAGAGTTTTTTAATAAAAAAGGTGTTTGTCATGTGTGGAGTTTTACAGTAGCATTTTTTTTAATATTTGATTATTAAAAATATTTTTGGTTTATGTTATTATTCTGTAAGTTCATCCTAGTGTTTGTGTATATTTTTGCCCAACCTTAATAAGTCGTGACAGAATATTCGGGCGGGATTGGAGACAAAAATTGTGGAATCGTGGACATACACGTTGCGGGAGCAGGCGGTAATGGTCAGAAAATCAGCGGAATCGAGCGAGAGCGGGATTAAGAAAACGGTCCCGCGCAGGGCTCTACAATGTAGCTTGGACTAGATCGAGATTTCACCAGATTACAGAGTAATTCTCAGAACCTGAGAATGATCATCTCTGGCTTTTACTCAGGAAATATCTTTTGCCTCTCTCTGGATAAGCAAACGCATCAGTGAATAGTTTCGAACTTGGAAAGTGGTAGACTTTGGATCTGAAGGTCAAAACCCCAAACACACCAAGCTGCCATTCCTGGGCCCCTGAGGAAGGCCCTAAACCCCATAGTTGCTTGTGTGTTTGATTAAGATAAATGTAGAGTAAATGTAGAGTCGCTCTGGATAAGGGCGTCTGCCTAATGCGATAAATATAACTCCATCCATCCATAGAGAAAAAGGATGAACCAGGCAGGTCCAGAAACTCTGAACTGAACTCGGATTCAACAATGTAGAATCTGAATAAATATAAAACGAGTAAAATATGCCAATGTGTATGTGTTTAAGATAAAAAGAAAAAGCAGTAGAAGAAGAAGAAGAAGAAGAAGAAGAGGATGCTGGCACTTGCTAATGCTCTGACAGACTGAGGCTTGGCGTTCTCCATGTCGGTGTCGATCTTCTGTCAGCTCCCACACTGAGGTGATGAGTGACTCCAGACTTCTCCCTCTGTCTCGCGCTGTCTCACCAACACAATCTCCACTCAATTAAACGACGGCTTGCTGTAAGCCGCCTCATTCCGATTAGTCGGAGCACTGATGAGGTCGGAGTTATGGTTATTTTTCTTCAACTGGATGTACTTTCTCCCCCTCATGATCCACTGATGCGAGGCTTAATCAGATTATCCGAGATGCGGGAAATGAATTCCGGTATAGGCCCGGAATTCCGAGACACTAGAACGCTTTAGAGTTGAACTTTGAATACTCGTCTCTGTGAGAATCTGTGAACTGACTGATTCCCTCAGGCAGCGGCTCTGAGATGTTCTCCTGGAACGCCAATGTTGTCACAATGTGTCATTGTGTCCTGTCTGCCCGCATTAGCTCTCTCAACTAGCTGCTGGCTACATGTGGATAATTGTGTGTGTGTGTGTGTGTGTGTGTGTGTGTGTGTGTGTGTGTGTGTGTGTGTGTGTAGTGGTGGTGGTGGTGGTGGTGGTGGGGGAATTACATGGCCAACAATGCCCTGTTTACCTTCCATACCTTACAGCACTCTGATGATTGTTGTATAAGAACTCAGGGGTCAAGCGATCTTCTCATGCCCTTATTTTTAAACACCACACCTGGAAAAAACGAATTTCCTTCCTTTTTTTGGGGTATTTTTGTTTTATGTTAATCGAAGTGAAAAATTCCAGAAATAAAATTCCACAAATTCCCAGATTCCAAACAAGGTTACTTAGATCCTGACATGCTCTTTAATAGTTCTCCTGATGACATTCCTATATAACACACAAAATCATTTGGCATATTTATAAAACATACATTCTATTACCAAAAGTATTGGGACACCTGACTTTTCCAGCCATATGTGATTCTTCTCCAAACTTTTACCACAAAGTTGGAGGCACACAATTGTATACGACGTCTCGAGATGCGAAGCATGAAATTTTCCCTTTACTTGAACTACAAGAGTCAAACTTAATCCAGCATGACAATCCCCCTGTGCGCAAAGCCAGCTCCATGAAGATATGTTTTAGATGGGTTGGAAGATCTTCTGCTATAGATGACCTATCTCTTGTGCTGGGTATGGTTCCATATCAACAGCCTAAAGATCCATGAAATTACTGACCAACTCAAGAAAGGATGGATTTGGACTGGAATTATTCTCAGCAGTCTCCTACAATGGCTCAGGACCACAGGTTGCAGTTAAACGCTTATCACTGCACACCTTCGGTGTTGAGGATCAAGATGGATTCCCTTTTGAGTCTGGTTCTTCTCAGGGTTTCTTCCTTATGCCATCTCTAGGAGGTTTTCTTTTCCACTGGCTCACTCATGAAGGATAAATTATAATGAAGAAATTCTTTGACAACCACTTTATCTCCGTAATGCTGCTTTAAGACCATGTATATTGTTAAAAGTGCTCTACAAATGCAAATAAATTAAATTCTGGCTTTTACTAACACACTAAATGAACCGAAGGAGCGCAAAACTTCACAACATCTAGTGGAACATCTTCCCAGGAGAGTGAATTTGATTTGAATTGAAATTTGAGTTATTATAAGAGCAAATGGAGGCTAAATGTGGAATGTGATTTTCCAAAAGAAGCACATACCAATCTTATGGTCCACAAGCTTTTGTCTATATATAGTGTATCACTACTACGATGTGATGGTTGTTTAATGAAACGACCTAAAGCTTTTTGTGCTCTTATTATTCCATTCGTCGTGTAGAGATAACCGTTCAGCTGAGTCAGGACTCTCTCTTTCTCCCTCTTTCGCTCTCCTGCCCTTGCTGTGTAACCGTCCATTGGAATCCAATATTTCTAATTTTGGGTTTGGACCTTTGCTGACAAGGATGTCAGAGATGGAGCGCTTTCTACAGGCTAATTAATCCCACTCAGCATAGCCTCGATCGATAGCGTAATGATTCCTGCTATAATTCAGCCTATATGTATATATATATATTCTGTTTAGTCTGAACTAACCGCAGCTATTCTTTCTCTGGCATGTGGTCAACTGTGAAGATTTACTGTATGTGAACCCTACTTTCACACACACACACGCACACACACACACACACACTTCTGAAGTCATTTTTATTCATTTCCCTTTGTGTCTATCAGCGGTGCGTGCCATCAAAACACCACATTAACATCCAGCTGTTTGTGGATTTGTAGCTGTCGTTCACAGCATGTAGAGGAAGATGTGTGTTACGTTATCATAGTTCTGTTTTACTGATGCGCCAAATATCAAATCAGCACCAATATCCGCCATGATGCGCACATCCGCCAATTAAAACCGTCCGTGTGGAAACAGCAAAAGTTCAGTTTGGTGTCCCGATGATTTACGTCATTTAAAACACCATAATTACTTTAAAACATTTACGAGAATATTTTGTCTTCATGCTCTATGTTGAGTTCGGTTTCACTAATAACAAACAGACATTTGCATAAAGCCTTCATATTTTTTCATGCTCATGACGATTAGAGTATTAAAAACTTGAAAAGTATTAATTTAAGGTGCATTTGCAACAGATTAAGTTGCGATTAATCGTGAGTTAACTCGTGACAGTCGTGCAATTGATCACGATTAAATATTCGAATAAATAGACAGCCCTAGTAAATAATAATAATTATAAAGTTTATTTAAAGGTGCCTTTCAAAACACTCAAGGACAGGTACAATTTAGTGATAATCATACAAATAAAGACAACAAAACAACAAACAACAGCTGTTTAACTGTTAAGATTTTTTGGAAAAAGCTCATCTTTAAAAGCTAAACATTTAACGACATGATTTACAAGTTGTCAGTCACTTTCTCAAATGGATTGTGGAAGAGAATTCCAAAGATGAGGAGCAGTCCAGCTAAAAGCTCTAGACCCCACAGTGACTAAAGAACAGAGGATACAATAAGTGAAACAGATGCAAAAGATCTAAGAGCACGCTTCAGGATGTAAATATGAAGTCAGAGAGATATAAGAGTGCAAGATTATCAAGAGCTTTAAAAGTGAGAAGTAGAATCTTATACTCTATTTGATATTTAACAGCCAGTGTAGATGAGAGTCAAAAAGCTTTTATTGTCATTTCAACCATATATAACTGATGCATTTATATGCCTCCAGAAACCTGGTGCTACATAAAACAACATAGAGCTACATCACACAACATAGAGCAACATGAGAGAACACAGAGCTACATCACACAACATAGAGCTACATGACAGAACACAGAGCTACATCACATAGCATAGAGCTACATTAAACAAAATAGAGCTACATGACAGAACACAGAGCACACTACATAGAGCTACATGACAGAACACAGACCTACATGATAGAACACAGAACTACATCACACAACATAGAGCTACATGATAGAACACAGAACTACATCACACAACATAGAGCTACATCACACAACATAGAGCTACATGACAGAACACAGAACTACATCACACAACATAGAGCTACATGACAGAACACAGAGCGTCATGACAGAACACAGAGCTACATCACACAACATAGAGCTACATCACACAACATAGAGCTACATAGACCTACATGACAGAACACAGAGCTACATCACACAACATAGAGCTACATCACACAACACAGAGCTACATCACACAACATAGAGCTACATGACAGAACACAAAGCTACAGCACACAACACAGAGCTACATCACACAACATAGAGCTACATGACAGAACACAGAACTACATCACACAACATAGAGCTACATGAAAGAACACAGAGCGTCATGACAGAACACTGAGCTACATCATACAACATAGAGCTACATCACACAACATAGAGCTACATTACACAACATAGAGCTACATAGACCTACATGACAGAACACAGAGCTACATGACAGAACATAGAGCTACATCACACAACATAGAGCTACATGACAGAACACAGAGCTACATCACACAACATAGAGCTACATGACAGAACACAGAGCTACATCACACAACATAGAGCTACATGACAGAACACAGAGCTAAGGACTAAAGTAAGTGTCCTCTTCACATAAAGTGAGGACACAACCGAGTGCAAACAGTGCAGACAGAAGAATAAAGAACAGGAGATAAAGAGATGATTAAGAACAGGAGAGATCTGCTTGATGCAGGAGGTTCTAGTAATTATACGGGCAGCTGAACTCTGGACCAACTGAAGTTTATGAAGGAGTTTGTGAGGTAACCAGAACAGAAGATAATAAAATAATCAATGTGCAAGGTAACTAGAGTATGTACAAGAATAGCTGTGGAATTGGAGGTGAGGAATGGATGAAGATTATGTTCCGTAGAAGATTGTTTTGAAATCCTACTTTTAAATAATGAGTGAAATGCTTCATTTAATATCATGTACTTATGGTGCAGGGCTGCAGTCGCCATAAACAGTTCTGCACTCAAGACGATATCTTTTTACGTTTACACACGATCGCCTTCAAAATAGTCCCCTTGCAGAGCAATACAGCGCTCCCAGCATTCGTGCCACTTCTGGATCGTGTCCTAGAAGTCTAGAAGTCCTAGATTCACGTCAGATCTCCGTGTCAAAACGGCGACCTTTGATCTGGATCTCTGGGATGATGAAATGGCAGACTGGTAATGCATGTAGTCAGAATAACACTAGATTCACACAGGACGATGTCTTTTGGCACAATCACTTATGTGCTGCCATCTGTTGGTGTGTTAGAAAGTTTCAAGTCTAGTTTTGGAATACGAGCTTGTATAATGAAGAGACGTTTGGTGTCAATGCTGTTCTTCTGAAGGTTTCTTCCTCATATCACATCAGGGAGTTTTTTTCCTCGCCCTCTCGCCACTGGCTCGCTTGTAGGGTTTAATTTATGACACTAAAATATATATGTGAAACTATTTAAGTCTGTATAAGTGGCACAGTGTCCATCGGTAATGCCCAAAAAATGGACACGTTTCGACCTTTTCGAAACAATGAATAGGAATGAAATGTAAGACTTAGATCATGACATCAAAAACACACACACACACACACACACACACACACACACACAAATGCGTTGTTAGCAACTGGCCTCAACCGAGCCCTAAATAAATTTTTTCCAAGCCAAAAATCGCTAAACTTTCACTTCCACATAGCTGAAACATAAAATCCGTTTGACCTCTGTGGTACAAAGAGATTCACACCAAGAACTAAAAGCTTATTGGCTGTAGCATGTTGCTCTCATTTGTAGTCATAATAGAACAAATTATATTTTTACTAGCGAAAGAATGAACTACAACAACCACGAAAACTAAACTTTCTTTCGGCTTCTCCCAGTAGGGGTCGCCACAGCGGATCATCCGTATTCATGATCCGCATATTTGATTTGGCACATGTTTTTACACTGGATGCCCTTCCTAACGCAACCCGCCCCATTTATCCGGGCTTGGGACCGGCACTAAGAGTGCACTGGCTTGTGCAACCTTAATGGCCGGGGTTGGTTCCCTGACCGGGAATCGAAACTGGGACGCAGCGGTGAGAGCACCGCATCCTAACCACTAGACCACCAGGGAACCTACAACAACCACGGAAACTAACAAACAAAAAAAACATTCTGAAGTGCTGCAAGCGCATTTTAAAGAGCATTAGAGGTAGCGTTACATAAACATCAGAAAATTAGGACCTGTTTAAAGTTATCTATGACCTAGAACAGCAAATTCAAGACATTTTAAGAACTACGTTTTTTTTATTTTGAAATTTTAGACTTCTTTAGACTTTTTAAGACCCCGCAGGAACCCTTGTGAAGTTCCATCCTGTGTAAAACGAATCCAGTCTGAACAGCCCCAATAGTTGTATATTTTCCACTTAATATCCTGAACAAACCTCGAATCTAATCATCTCTGAACCATTTCCTACATGGCATCCTTGTACATGTGACCTGTGTCACCATGGCATTTGTGACATGTACTGTATATGTAGCTATAGTCTATGCAGAGCATGCTGTTTCAGATTTCGCCAGGCAGCGGAATCCCATTTGCAATTGTGGATCTGTGAAACTGTGGAAAACAGGAAGTGAGTCTTACCGTTTTTACATATAGGGCAGCACTGCTCCGGCTCGTACACCGGATTAACACACTCGGGAACGGCGCAGTCGGCCACCACGCAGTGCACCTCGCTGTTCGGCTCGCAGCGACACCACTCGCACGGAGACGGCTGCAGAGAAACACACACACGCTGTTGTAAGAGAGCATCACATCACAAGGCATTACAGCTGGAGATTCAACCACCAAGTGGTGCGATGAGGCGGAGTTCCTGTTATCACTTTCCATTAACATCACCGGGTTTTCTGTTCCTTTAATACCACAGCATTTCGCCAACAATTACAACAATTTTTAACCCCTTTCACTAATGTTGACCCCCAAACCTGAACCTTACCCTTTAGCCTAACCTTAACCCTTAAACTTTTACCCCTAAACACTAACCTTAAGGGTCGGGTTAGAATGAGGGATAAAGGATAGGGATTATGATAAAGGGTCAAGGTTTGGGTTAGGTGTTACATTAGTGGTGAAGGGTTAAGGGATTAAGATTGGGGTAAGGGGTAAAGGATTAAGGTTACAGCAGTGGTCCCCAACCTTTTTTGCGCCATTTTGCGCCATTGCGCCATTGCGCCATTTTGCGCCAATACTGACCGGTTTAATGTCAGACAATATTTTCAGGGACCGGCCTTTAAGGTGTGGCAGATAAATACAACAAATTAAAATGATACGACCATAAAAACTGGTATTTTCTAAATATAATAATAAACGTGAATCCACTGTGTTGTTTTTTGTTCATGTTGCTCGCTTGGGGTTTTGAATTTAGCGGTAATGTATTATGTGTTAGCGGCCGGAGCCCCTTTAAGAAGGTAGTGGATGGAGGTAAGACATGTGACCGAGGCATCCTGACATGCATCAAGAGTGAGTCATAGACAGATGTGGCGAAGAGAATCCGGTCATTATCCAAAATAAAACATCATTTAGAATCAGATAATAAATAAAACAGAAATAATGTAAGTTATGTATTCTTTCTGTGCGGCAACCAATGTAGGTAGCAATTGACCCACGGACTGGTGCCGATTAGCAGCTCAGGGGGTTGGGGACCACTGGGTTAGGGTTTAAATTAAGGGTTAAGATTAGGGGCATTCAAAATGCTATTTAATGCATTCTGAGTTATTTATACTGTTAAAGATTTGGATTCTCAGTCTAAACATGGCCAAAGTTAAAATGATTTGGACGCATGACTAAGCATTTCTGTGCCAAATACACTCCTTCCGGGTCTGTATACATTTCGGAAAGTTTTTTTTTTCATAGTTTGGCCCATCATGGCATCATGAATTCCTTGTATGTCACTTCTCCTGGACTATCTATCTATCTATCTATCTATCTATCTATCTATCTATCTATCTATCTATCTATCTATCTATCTATATAAATATATCTATCTATCTATCTATCTATCTATATATATATATA
>JAAIIK010000315.1:879423-896806 GCA_014706435.1 Silurus glanis
AGAGAGAGAGAGAGAGAGAGAGAGAGCACCCATCACCGTGCTTCATTCTGTTCCAGAAGTGGTTGCAGTGCTACACAGGAGGACATTTTCAAAGAAGTGTGTTTTGGAAGCAGAACCTTTTTCAGTACTTGGCACATTACATGTCCGGCTGTAGTCACTGTTGCGGCTGTTGTTTTTTAATGTTCAATAATCAGACTCGGGATACAATTCCGGATCAAATACGTACGGCTGGATCTGATTATTAGCCGTCGTTCATTTAAGACTATAAAGTTAACGTTCCTGTTCTATGTATAGCGATGTCACAGACATTTGCTATGCAAAAGCAGTAAGAATCAAAAGGAGAGATGTGGATAAAGAAAGGATCTGCTCATGAGTCTAAACATACAAGCTAATTGGCCAAGCATTATAGGGTTAATGACATTCCTTGGGTTTGTGTGGCTGCTTCCAGAACTGGCTCACTAATCTTTATCAATGATGGAACACATGATGACAGCAGCAGAATGAATTGAAACGTCTGCAGAAACATTCGGTCTATCAATTTCCAGAGAAAAGCTTTCAGTGTAATTGGAAGGAACCTCATCATAAAGCAAAACAATCATGAAGACAAATAAAAGGGAAATGTAAGCTTGAAAATACTACAGTATATAGACATAAGTTTCTAGAAACCTGATCATAAGATTGCTGTGTGTGTTTTTTTTTTGTTTTTTTTTACATCAAATCCATTCAGACACAAGGGTGTTAATAAAGTCAGGTACTGATGTAGGTGAGAAGGTGAGGAGGCCTGGGGTGCAGTCAGTGTTCACATTCATCCCAAAGGTGTTTAATAGGGTTGAGGTCAGAGCTCTATAGCAGGAGATCTTCCACGTCTTCCAACCCATATAAAGCATATCTTAATAGAGCTGGCTTTGTGCATTATGCCATTGCCACGCTGGAACAGGTTCAGGTTGCCAAGTTCAAATGAACACAACATTTTATTATACCGCATCCAAATACATTTTATACAATTGTGTGCCTCCAGGTTTGTGGTAACAGCTTGGAGAAGAACCACATATGGCTGTAAAAGTCAGGTCTTCCATACTTTTTTACACATAGTGTATGATCTATAGATCTTGATACATTATATGGGCAAAAGTACTGGGACACATGACCTTTGACCTTTGTGTGGTTCTTCTACAAACTGTTACCACAAAGCTGGAGACCATGAAGATATCTTAAGTGGCCTGCTATAGAGCTTCGATCTCAACCCTACTGAGCACCTTTGGGATGAATGTGAACGCTGACTGTACCCCAGGCCTCCTCACCTACATCAGTACTTGACTTTACTAACACCCTTGTGGCTGAATCTCCACACATCTCTCCAAAATCTAGTGGAACATCATCCCAGAAGAGAAGAGTGGAGGGAATTATAAGAGCAAATTAACACTAAATGTGGAATGTGATGCTCAAAAAACACATAACGTGTCTGCAAACATAGAATTGGCCTTGCAGCTTCTTTCATTTCATAGAGGACTGTATATAATGTCTTATAATCAGATCTTTGTCACTATGATTCCACTCCATCATGTAGGTGTCCCACCGAGGTGTCATTTATTTTCCATCTGAAAGCTCAGCACCATCAAATCTGCGCAAAAAATAAAAAGCATTGTGATTGTGTTTGTTCGAGATCCTATTAAAAATCTTCGCCAAACATAATCCCCATCGGCGTTCAGAGCACATTCACTTATTGCTGTAATAAAACATCTTCCCCGTGAGTTAATCAGGGTAAACAACTCTGGATGGCGGCTGGCTGCAACTTTGTGAATATGAAAATGGTTTTGTTTGCCAACCGTGTTGTTTATCGACGCGGCGTACGTGGTACTCGGGTGGAGAATAAATACCCCTGCTTTTTCACACCAGGGCTTGAGTAAAGCTCAGCTGTGCACACGGCTGCTGAATCAGAGTGATTAAATACTCACTCAAATCTTCAAATCGTCTTCCCCACCAACGATCGGACCCATTTTATCATAAACATCATCATGGAGTCTCGTTTCTATAGCAACAACTCAATCTCAGGGCTCTCCATGGTGTTCAAAAGGACTGGAACACATAATATGGTTCCTTTTTTTTCCTAAAGTATAGTGATGTTTCATTTGTGAACAGATCTTTTAATGGCAACTCAATGTTTTATTCACTTCCATGCACTGACTCATATTTTTCATTCACTGAAATCCCGCCCATGACTGCTTTGACGACTGTAAATTAGCATGTAATTGGTCAGAGCTAAGGATTGAACAGGCCTCTTGATGTTGAGTCTGAACGAGAGTGGGACTGATTCTGAACAAACTCATGAAGGATTTGAATTGGTCATTAATAGAAACGGACCAATAGTCATTCATTTATTCAGACCATGTTAATACATTTTCGTTTGAAAACGCATATTTTTCACAAAGTTTTGGCTTTCCGTCCACATTGAGACGGCATTTTTAGCCGACGAAAACGTAGTTTTTTGAAAAGACATTGTAGCAGCCCGGTGAAATAATGAGAACGCTCCTTCACTGATGTTGTGTTTTTCTATTTATTGCACTTGTTTTTGCTTTTTAACAACCTTCACAACAAAGTAAGAGCTAAAACAAATAAATAATACAAGCCAATAATAAAATTGGATATCTAATTAGACAATTAGGAATATCATTTATCTAGAACTATATAATGGTTATTTAATATATTTAAAAAGGCATAAAAAACTAAATTATCCACATATTACATTTATACATATGACTGATCTTGTGCTTCTTTTCAACTGGTTTCTTTATCAACCAATAAAGAAAAATAAAACAATAAACAGTAAATAAATATTATACATTTCACTTTAAAAGTGCCTTTGAATATCTATATTGTAATGTAATGTAGTTTTAGTACTGGCAAACACAAATACAATGTCACTTCATAGATTTCTAAGTTTGTAACTCCGTCTGCTAGCGATCTCGGTCTGCTAGCGATCTCCGTCTGCTAGCGATCTCCACACGCTTCCAGCAAGCCGCATTTTACTATAAATTTCCCGGCAGGCGCAATAACGTAAAATGTTCGAAATAACATTTTGAAATAAAATTTAACACATGAATAATATTAAGAAAACAAAATTATGGCAAGTAAAATTATATTCATGAAATTCACTGAAATAACAACGTTATTTACACACACTCCAAAGTGGGTACATTTAAATATGCTGATTTTGCTGCTCAGTGTGGACAGTGATAAGAGAAAACGATGTCTTTCCTGGACATTGCTGTGAATTTTCAAAGAGCGTTTCCAGACGTTTCAGTGTGTATGAGCAACTTTTGGGAAAAGATCGAAAATTATTGTGTGGACAAGAAGCATTTTTCGAACAGTTTTTGAATTTATCCGGATTAGTGTAAATGTAACCCAGTCATGTAACCAATTCAGTCAAGATGGTGGACGACATTGTACAGCGTTTGTTTTGGCTGCTCTACGTTTTGACAGCCTTATTAAAGTTTAATGTCAGTCTTTAAAGAGGTCCAATATTTAAGCGTATTTGTTTTGGCATGTCTTGCTCACTTTAGCAATTTTACACCTCTATGTTACTTGCAACAACAACTTCATCTCACTGTCGGTCCATTAAAAAAATTCTGTTCCTTTCCTCGAAACTTCCGCAACGTTTCAATGAGCCGGAAAGTAAATAAATGCCAGGCGGAAATGAAGGTCGAAGCGTCTTATGTTTGGCAAGAGTTTCCAGATGTTTCAGTGTGGAAGAGCAACTTTTGGGAAATAGTTTAAAACGGCCTTATGGATGCAGCGCATTTTTAGACAAATTAGTGTAGATGTAGCCTCAGTTAAAAGTCTTACAGGTTCAAAACCCGCAGAAAGGGGTGGAGCCTTGCTATGAAGAGAACATAGCAACATTTTTGAAGAATACCTGCTCACAAAGTATATTCTGAGTTAGGAATATGTAGTGATTAATGATGATCTTACACATGTTGATTGAATGCTGGTTACTGCAGAGGTAAGATGTGCAATTCCCACCCCTAAAAGCTGGTACCTTAGTGGTTAAGGCATTGGACTTTATATCTGATATTGGCATTTCTGATATACACTTGTGCTTTGTAAAGATTGTTTCCTCAATCATGACCACTTTAAGAAACCAGCCTGCACTGAGGTACCTTATGTAAAGAGTCACTGAACAAATAGCAAAAAACAAATGCAAACACTGAGATTAATCAAATTTTGCTCACTCTTAAATGTAACTATAGACTTTTCAAAAGTGTGACAAATTAATTCAATTATTCATCCCAACTCCTGAGGTTTTATAATGTATACGAGTTTGTGTTAAACACCACCACTGTGTGTTGACCTTTTCAGTTTTCAGGTGTGTATTTGCATATCACGGCATGCCAATTACTCTGATCAGGACGTGGCTGTGGATTTATGTTGAGCGATACCAGCAGCAGGATCGTGGCATCTGAAAAGGTCACTTTCCTGGAACCTGGGGAATTAGGAGAGCTTGGCCTGCTGGTCCACCACTGGTCATGGCTTTCATTCTTCACAGGCTGTGTAATTGGCACCAAGCAAAGCTTGGGCGCTAATAATCCTCTGCTCGGCGTCGATAAGGGCAGTCGGTCCGGCGGGAACTGGGGCATGTGAACTTTCCCTTTAACTCTCTGAGGCTCATTATGGAGGCTAAAGAAGGCTTGTGCACTGTGGCAGGGTAGAATATGAAAGAGTTTCTGTCCATATAATGTTTCACATTTAATGCTTTACAGCGTCAAATCGCTGTCTCGAGTCGAAGGAAGGACTTAAACACTCCACTTTGGAAAAGGTCGCCGGAATAAAATAGCCACCAAAGGGCAATGCTATAAAGGAAATAAAGTACACTACTTCTCGTCATCAATCAGGTAATGCCGTCGAGTGCCTGCGCAAAGAATGCTATCTGTTACATTAAGACCTTTCTAGCAAGATAGATCATTCACAGACACTGCCCTGCCTCTAGACAGGCCTTGTTATTTTTGTTGTAAACATTCATGCTGATTCTACTGAAAGCTACTATTAAGACTTTACGAAGTAAAGATTTGAGCAAGACCCTAAAGATCTATAAGCTCAGACTTACAGCTATGTTAATTTTCAGAACATTATCTTCATAAACACCTGTACAACTGTTCATCCATGTGGCAAACGTGGCAGTATGGTTGCCGATGCAAGACAAGATGGCATACAGTAATTATTTCAAAACAACAGCTAAGCTCCTGGGACACACATTTTTGGTCTTCACACAAAGTTGTTGAGAGAAAATCCAAACAAAATTCATGAAGAGCAACAGTTCTGTAGATGAAATTGCCTTGTTGAGGAGATGTAGAGATTAGCTAGACTATATAAATTGACAAAAATGCTACAGTATCTCAAATGTTTACTCGTGGTAGCTCAATAGTTAGGATGTCGAACATCTGTGCAGAAGGTTGTGAATTCAAATCCCAGCACCAACAAGCTACAGGGGAATAAAGTCGATCAGTCACACCATGAAGTTATGGGAAAGCGTAGTGAAAGTCAGGCTGAGAGAAGAGCAACAGTATGATTTCATGCCAAGGAAGAGCACCACATACGCATTATTTGCTTTAAAAATGTTGATGGAGAAGTATAGAGAAGGACAGAAGGAGTTGCAGTGTGTGATTGTGAATTTAGAGAACGCGTACGACAGGGTGGAGAGAGGAGTTGTGGTATTGTATGAGGAAGTCAGGTGTGTCGGAGAAGTGAAGTGTGCAGTACGACAACGACAGACTGACAGACGACAGACTGGTTTAAGGTTAAGGTCGGACTGCATCAAGGATCGGCTCTGAGCCCTTTCCTGTTTGCAGTGGTGATGGACAGGTTGAAGGACGAGGTCAGACAGGAGTCTCCGTGGACTATGATGTTTGCGGATGATATTGTGATTTGTGGTGAAAGTAGGGAGCAGGTGGAAAAGAGCCTGGAGAGGTGGAGGTACGCGCTGGAGAGAAGGGGAATGAAAGTCAGTAGGAGTAAGACAGAGTACATGTGTGTGAATGAGAGGGAGGGCAGTGGAGGGGTGCGGTTGCAGGGAGAAGAGGTGGAGAAGGTGGAGGAGTTCAGGTACCTGGGGTCAACAGTGCACAGTAATGGAGAGTGTGTTAGGGAAGTGAAGAAAAGAGTGCAGGCAGGGTGGAGTGGGTGGAGAAGAGTGATAGCAGGAGTGATTTGTGATAGAAGAGTATCTGTGAGAGTGAAAGGGAAAGTTTATAGGACTGTGGTAAGACCTGAGATGTTGTATGGTTTAGAGACAGTGGCATTGAGAAAAAGACAGGAGGTGGAGCTGAAGGTAGCAGAGCTGAAGATGTTGAGATTTTCATTGGGAGTGACGACGACGGAAAGGATTAGAAAGTAGTTACAGCGCATGTAGGACGTTTTGGGGAAAAAGTGAGAGAAGCCCGATTGAGATGGTTGGTTGTTTGTTTGCACATCAAGAATGACACAATGACAACAGGCATTAATCATGAATTGGGATAGACTTTGCATTTAAATGACAAGTTTGTATCAGGGGGTAACAGTGACAGGAAAGGGGGGAGGAACAAGGCAGAATGGGCCAAGCACAAGATTTAGTAGGATATGGACAAAGCAGAGTGGAAAAAGAATGGGGTAAAGTGGGAGAGGGTAAAGCTGAGTGGGACAGGAATTAAGCAGGATGGGACAGTAATTGGGCAGTGTGGCATAGCTAAGCAGAGTGACACAGGGGCAGAAAAGGGTGGAACGGGAGGTGACAGAGTGAGACAGGGATGGTTCAGGATTTGGGATGAACTTTGCATCTAAATGACAAGAAAAATAATGAATATAATAAATCTATTTTGTTGATTCATATGCTACAGGGCATGAACGTAGTGACCTTAGCAACCGTACCACTGGGGCAAAAGCAGTAAAACTGTCATCCTCAGGGTGGTAACAGTAACATTGCCTCACCACAACACCCGAGTGTGGAATATTTTGCTTTAGCAGTGTAGCACACTGTGTGTTATTCCTCACATATAGCCTACATAACATGATAATCAGCATATTTCCGTGCTAATGGTCCTGACTTTTTGATCAGAAGCTCTCAGTTAGTTGGTTTACCTGATGTGCAGACACTACATATCCGCACACTAATGTGCTCTATACATTCAACACTCATTTAGGTGGGCTGTAAAACCAGCTATAAATCATGCAAGACACTTAGTTTTCCGATTCATGCTTCAGTGCACAAATAATGTAGCAAACGAATCACTGTATAATTGGAGCAATAAAGCAAGTCTAAATACAATATATGGACAAAGGTTTTGTGGTTCTTCCCCAAACTGTTACTACAAAGTTGGAGGCACACAATTGTATAAGATGTCTCTTGATGTGGTAGCATTAGATTTTTCTTTCATTTCAACTAGAACACTCAAACCTGTTCCACTATGACAATGCCCCTGTGCACAAAGCCAGCTCCATGAAGATCTGTTTCCATGGGTTAGAAGATGTAAAAGATCTCCTACTAGGGACCAACACCTCTGGGATGAATTTAAATCCTGACTGCACCCCCAGGTATCCTCACCTCACCTAAAACAGTACCCACATGAGCACAAATCTCAACAAGTGCACTCGAAAATCTTGTGGAACATCTACCCAGAAGAGTGAAGTTTACCATAACAGCAAATGGGGACTAAATGTGGAAAGGGATGCTCAAAGCGAAGCAAATATTAATCTTGTTGGCAGGTGTTCACAAACTTTTGTTTAGTGTAGTTCATTACAAATTCATGGTTCAGTGACATGCTATGGGGATATACTGTGTGTTTGTGATTCTGAGACCCACCTGAATAACTGTTCACCCTGCACCTGATACACGATTGAGTAAAGAATAAATCATATTTGATAGGGCAGATTGGAATATGGCAGATAGGGAGAATGCGGCATGGTGGGACAAAGGTAGGGTACACTGGGCGAGAGAGACATGGCTAAATGAGGCATTGATTAAAGAAAGTGGGGGACAGAAACAAGGCAAATTGCGAGGGGGCAGAATGGGAAAGATGGGGTGGCATGAAAGACAAATGGAGGAGAATGGGGTGGAAATGGGGCAGTGTGAAACAGGGATGAGTGGGAGAGGGGGAATTATAGGGCAGGTTGGGAAAATGATTGGGCAGATTGGGACGGACATGGGGGCGATGTGAGACAGGGATGAGGCTATTAGGAAAGGGAGAGATACAAGGCAGGTTAGGAAAAGATTAGGACAGACATTGGGGCAGTGGGAGACAGGGATGAGTGGGAGGAGGCGAGATACAGTGCAGTGTGGGAAATTGATTGGGCAGATTGGGGCAAAGATGGGGCAATGTGAGATGGGGAGAGGGGCTAATGGGAGAGGGTAAGAAACAGGGTAGGATGGGAAAATGTTTGGGTCAGAGATGGGGGAGTGTGAGAAAGGGATAGAGATGAGTGTGAAAGGGAGAGATAGATGGGGCAGAAATAAAAAAAGTGTGAGACATACACAGGGATGAGTGGGAGAGGAAGAGATATAGGGCAGGTCGGAAAATGTTTGGTCAGTTTGGGGCAGAAATTAAGTAGTATGAGACAGGGATTATTGGTAGAAAGTGAGATCCAGGGCAGGATGGGGAAATGATTGAGCAAATAGGGGCAGAAATGGAGCAATGTGAGTGAGTGATGAGTGGGAGAGGCAAGATACAGGGCAGGGCAGGGCAGGGCAGGAAAATAATTAGTCAGATTGAGATGCAGATAGGGCAAAGTGAAACAGGGAGAAAGATAAGTGGGTGAGGGGAAGTTAGGAGGAAAATGGGAAAATGACCAGGCAGATTGGGACAGAGATGGAGCAGACAGGAATGAGTGGGACAGGCATGGGGCAGGGTAGAACAATCATGGGGCAGAATAAAACAGTGACGGGGCCAATTTAGTAATAAAGACTAAGATAGTAGAGACCAATAGCAAGATGGGAAAAAGAAGGACAGGGCAGAGAGGAATGAGAGGGAGGACAGGATGGACTACAGAAGACCAAGACAGGCAGCTGAAGCCGTGATTGTCTGACACTTCAGAGTGCTTACAGAGCATGCTCACAAACAAAAAAACTCTGTAAAATTACTTCCCTGTCATGGCATGTCACAATATTTGCATTGCTCAGGTGCTTTATTCTCCTCAGCCCATGATCGCTCCACTGACAGATGCAAATATTACACCTTACACGTATCAGTCTATTAGGAAAATTGTCATAGTGTCGTTACCGTATCTATTGGTAGGAGTTTACCAGTAATTACATCCTGTTTGGCAAGCAGTCGGCAATTAGCTTAACCGTGCTACGGAGATGTTTTTCTCTCTCTTTGTGCTATGATGGCACTCTCGCAATCAAGGATTTGATACGCTTGTCATCCTGGAGCGCTGCACGCATCCGAAAACGTTATTAACACATGAATAGATAGTTGATCCTGCTGACTCGTGCTGTTGGGAGGAGTGTACTCAATACGCTGCCAAATCTTTCTGGAGAGTCGATGACTCTGAAAATATTAATAACAGGTTTATGTAATTGAAAGACAAGGCTTGTAGAGGAAACGCTTAATGTATATACATTTACTGGTTGTATAACTCACAATGCAGGGGGTACGCTAGTTTTCAGACACTTGACTTGACTTGACAGTTTCCACAAATCTGGGGGCACACAATTGTATCGGACATCTTAGGATGTAGTTCCACGAGCTTTTTACTTGAAGTAGGAGACCCAAACCTGCTCCAGCATGATGCAATGCACAAAGCCAAGTCCATGAAGATCTGCCTTACATGGTTGGAGTGCAAGATCTCCTGCTATAGAGCTACAAGGCTATTGAACACGTTTGGGGTGAATGTGAACCCTGACTGCAGCCCAGGTCTTCTCACCCAGTGGAGGATCGAGCCATGGATTTTTCATAGGGGTGGCCATGCAGGGGCCAGTAGTTACTCTGGGGTGGCACAGAAAATTCCTTTATGCAAACAAACAATTATCCATTTATCCATTATCCAATTATCCAACCTTTAAAAAAATAATGCTATTTAAAAGCATTGTAGGTTCCCAAATCCCAATGATGTATAATGTGCAATTGCTACAATATTTTAACTTGAATTAAAATTTATATAAAATGTACATCATTTCTGTTATACATAAAATCTACCTTGATTCTAGCATTTATCCTGGAATATTTGCATCGTAATATAATTTTTTAAGGATAAAAAGAGGTCCAAACTTTATCATATAGAGATGATTGAGGTTCTCCTAGATTGATAATTGAGAAATAATTTTTGTTTTGTATTTACGAGCAGGGTGTCTATGTGTCTCACCCCTTAGCTCCGCCCCTGTTTCCATCTCACCTACATCAATACCTGACTTTACTAATGCCCTTGTGGCTGAATGAATATCACACAAATCTCCACAAAATCTAGTGGAACATTTTTTTTTTACAGGAGAATGGACATTAAACAACATAAAGCTACATAACAGAAAACACAGAGCGAAGGACTAGTAAGTGTCCTCGCCACATAAAGTGCATTGTGTGCAACCTGGTGCAAACAGTGCAAGACAGACACAAGACAGTGTAGGATAAATACACAAAACACAAACTAGTGCTACCAGTAAACCTGTTGTATATTACACAGTGCGGTGTGTAAAAGAGTACTGAGTACGGGAGTGAACATTGTAATTAAACAAAAGTGTAAACATGTGATAGAAGAGTATCTGCAAGAGGGAAAGGGAAAGTTTATAGGACTGTGGTGAGACCTGAGATGTTGTATGGTTTAGAGACAGTGGCATTGATTTATAAACAGGAGGTGGAGCTGGAGGTAGCAGAGCTGAAGATGTTGAGGTTTTCGTTGGGAGTGAGGAGGATGGACAGGATTAGAAATGAGTTTATTAGAGGGACAGCACATGTAGGAAGTTTTGGAGACAAGGTGAGGGAGGTGAGATTGAGATGGTTTAGACATGTGCAGAGGAGGGACATGGGGTATATCAGTAGGAGAATGCTGAGGATGGAGCCACCAGGAAGGAGGAAAACAGGAAGACCAAGGAGGAGGTTTATGGATGTGGTGAGGGAAGACATGCAGGTAGTTGGTTTGAAAGAGGCAGATGTAGAGGACAGGGTGGTATGGAGACGGATGATCCGCTGTGGCGCCCCCTAATGGGAGAAGCCGAATGATATAATATGGGCGGTGCTGAAGACATGGATGTGTGAGTACTGCTGCTACGTGAATCACAACATGAATATGACGTAGTCACATAGAATATAGATTAACATGGCAGAGGTAGAGCTGCATTTTCCTGGAGACCAAACAGGAAAATAACTTCTGGTTTAATTTAATGTATATATTTTTTGCACTTTAAAGGCATTTTTGTGAAAGGGCCAACTATCTGTACCATACTGAATTGCACAGAATCTTATTTTTCCCATTAAATTGTATTGCATTAAATGTCATTGAAATAGTGATAGGGGTGAATCGTATCTCGACGGTAGACGTTCATATGTATTTTTAATGTATCGTATCCTTAATCATGCATCGAGATGCGTATCGCATCGGCCTCAGTTATGGAGATGCACATCCCTAATATATATATATATATTTAGTCAAGTTCCACACACTTCCCTGAACGCTGAAAAGCAATAAATCCATTCAAATAGCAGAATGTTTGGAAAAGCTTATCTCTCTGTCTAGCTGTTCAAGCAGAATTCTCATGTGAGCGCAGAAGACCAACTCTCTGCCTCATATCAGGCTCAGAGCTATCAGAGCTGTCTGCTTTCGCTTTACTAACTGTATTTTTCAGCCTATCTATTCAGTCATGCTCTCTAAATCCTGTCTGCTTACAAACAAAGTTTTGCCCTGTGCAAGTATTCACCCCCTTCTTGAACATTCCCACATTTTGTAGTTTTTGACAAACTTGAAGCTGAAATTCTGAATTTGTCACCAAGCTGAAGCCCATCACACTGAAATGGCTTGGTATAGTCAGCAAAAAGCACTTACAATTATGAACACAGAAGTTGTGATTGCATGAGTATTCAGCCCATTACTGTGCAAACCATAAATTAGCTCTGTTGCAGGCGTTTTTTTTTTTTTTTTTCTTTTCTTTTCCAATGTCACCTAATTAGCTGAATGGAGTCGTTCTGTGTATATCAGGATAATCAATATAAATAACAAGAACCAAGGGTTTGTTGGAGAACATATTATAATTGCAATCGATGGCTTCTCTCAATGATTATTACGATGCATAGAAACACTGACTTGCACTGTCATATCAGGAAAAACCACTAGATGGAGTGTTATGACATATCCAAGGAGTGATGGAGATTTATCTACTTGGGATCTGAATCCTATGCGATTCGCGTCTCGAAACATAGCCAATGATACAATACATTTAAGATTTATACGAAGCAGCTACTGAAATGATTCACCCCCATTATGATGCAGTTGCGATCCAATTTCAATTTGATTCAACCCAGTGAGATTCAATGGAAAATATATGATTCTGTGCAATTCAATTTTCAGGTTCAGACAGACAACAAATCATCAATTTCACAAACATGCCTTTGTAGTGCAAAAAAACAAAAAAAGATTCAATAAATCCAGATGTTCTTTTCCTGTTGTGTCTGCAGGAAGTTACAGCTCTACCTCTGCCATGTTAATCTGTTTTCTATGGGACTCTCAGTACACGCCTCGGTCTCCGTAGTGTTGCGACACCTCATAATCAAGTAGCGGCAGTGGTGCTGAGAGAACGTGCTTGAGAAACAGTTTAGCGACGAGAAATCGATCTACATATAAAGTATTAGTTACAAATTATTGGACACTTCTAAATAATAAAATTAAAGCGCATCTATTAATAATTAGATCTAATTATTTTTTTTTTTTTACAGAATTTTTCAAATGATCAACATTGTTAACTTATATGTTGATGCAACGATGCAAATCGCTGAATCTTACCATCTTTAATATCAACTAAATCTGCAAAATTGCAAACTTTAAATATAAAATAAATTTTATTTCCCTTTTGAATGTCATTTTAAACCCTAAATGTCTTAAAGATCAAACAAATACCATCATGATGAAAATATGTTTTGGACAATGTTTTGTACATAGAACCATTGGAATTATGGAAATGTCCAACATGGTGCTTCCACCAGCATGCTTCACAGACCTGATTAATGGATGCCAAAATGGACATCTATAAAAAGTTAGTGAACAGGTAAAGAGGTATTGGTCAGAAGATATGAAGGGTAACTTTTGCAATTGCTACTCTAATTTCATAGCCGTATTATCACATTTCCTTAATAAATAACAAATAAAAGCTCCTACAGTGCATTATTGTATTACACATCCACCTGAAATGAGGAATATTGCCCCCATTTCGGTCCGACAGAGAAGTGTGCTACACGTTTCCTTTCTCATTTCAACCGAACCAATTTGAGAAGTAATCATTGAGCTCTTGATTGCTCGGCTCAGACATGCTGTAAGCAGAACACACTTAATAACACAAATTGGCCCGTATTCCCCTGAGGGCGCCAGGTCGGCCCACTCTAATCCTCTATATGGGGAACTAATTCCAAACTGGGACACATCTTTAGCAACGAGACGAGCGCTGGGGAAAACTTTTAACCAGGAAGAGAAGCTCTAATACACACGTCTGAGGAGGCAGATAACTTAATTTACTGCAAGAGCAAGTTAATTTACAATCCCTGTGCATCAATATCCACTGCTCTCTGTTTCTGAAAGACTTCTGAAAGAATACTGCAACCATGGTAAGCATCTGTAATTGATTCTGCTGCTTGACTCGATCGAGGTGAGAAAAAGATACAGACTTGTAGGAAAATGAGGAATATAAAGAAAATGAGGTTTTCTGTTTGACGGCAACTGCTTGAACCTCCTACATGAATCTTGAACCTCCTACTTGAATCTTGAACCTCCTACGTTAATCTTGAACCTCCTACATTAATCTTAAACCTACTACATGAAACTTTACATGCTCAGATGATCAAATAGCCCCATTTTCCACCTGCAAATCGCAATTACGAAACAACCTGTCCAGTACTTTACTAATGTTGTCAAAGTATTGGGACACTTAAGTGGACACTTGACTGTTCCAGACATATGTGGTCCCTCCCCAAACTGTTGTATCAAATGTCTTTGGATTCAGTAGCATGAAATTAAACTAGGAGACCCAAATTAATTCCAGCATGACAATGAAGATCTGCTTTACATGGGTTGAAAGATCTTCTTCTGTAGAGCTCAAGACCTATTGAACACCTTTGGGATGAATGTGAATGTTGACTGACTGCCAACCCCCCCCCCCCCCCCCCCCACCCCCGCCTAAACTAAATCTCCTACCATTCACTTCAGTCTCGTGACCCGCGAAGTGACATCCCACCGCTAGAGTGCAGCGTTTCTACTTCACAGCCGTTTATTCGACGAGCAGAGATGAGAAATACGGACAGTCAATCCCAAAATGTCCAGAAAGAGAAAAGTTGATGCAGAAGGAGGACAATTTGAAAAATTAAAAAATGGGAAAACGAATATATGTTTGTGCTTCCAGAAAAAAAAAAAAAAACTTATTTTGTGTTATGAGGCAGTGTCGGTGGTGAAAGAGTACAATATACGTTGGTATTTTGACACCAAACATGGAGATAAATATGATAAATATACCCTTCAAGAAAAACATCAATTTATCCAAGAATTAAAAGGCAGACTAAAATCGCAGGGGGGGAAAGTTTACTAAAGCTACAGCCTAAAATGTGAAATCCTAATAAACATTTTGGCCCTAAACTTTGTGTTTTAGATTTTGGTCCCCTATGTTAGCAGCCCCCAACCTTTGCCCCACGGACCGGATTAATCTATATATATAAAGCTCAAATACCACTGACTGACTCACTCACTCATCACGAAATCTCAAAAACCACTGCACGGATTGCAATGAAATTTGGAACATACCTTCCTCTTGGGTCTTAGGTGCTCACTAAGAAAGGGTTTTGAAAAATTCGCCCTGGATCGCGGCTAACTCGCGAAAAACGCGATTTCTCACGCATTGTAAACTCTTCGAAATAACATTACGGATCCTAATGAAACTTACTACATTGTTTCTTATTAGATGTTAGATGCACGATAAAAATTATTTTCAAAGTAGTTTGCCCTGTATCGGTACTACAAAGGGGTAGTACGTTATTTGTTGACGTTACGTTCTGATCTCTGATCATCCAGTCCTGCTCAGTGCTTACTGCTTATTGCCATATTGCTTAGCGTTCTGCCTTCCGTAGCGAAGCACGGGTACTTTCAGCTAGTGTCAGATAAAATCTGGTATTTTCTAAATATAATAATAAACGTGAATCCACTGCGTTGTTTTTTGGTCATTTTGCTCGCTTGAGGGTTTGAATTTAGCGGTAATGTATTATGTGTGAGCAGCCGGAGCAGCCCCTTTAAGAAGGTAGTGGATGGAGGTAAGGCACGTGACCGAGGCATCATGACATGCACCAAGAGTGAGTCATAGACAGATGTGGAGGAGAAAATCCGGTCATTTTCCAAAATAAAACATCAGATAATAAATAAAACGGAAATAAGTTATGTATTCTTTCTGTGCGGCCCGGTACCAATTGACCCCGGGGGTTGGGGACCACTGCTTTACGTAATTGAGTTTGTTCTAAAGCTGCACTTTGGGCCGTTCTTCACCTTCGCATCCTGCACCAACATCCCATAATGCTCAACAATCCTTGGATTATCACTATTCCTATTGTGGATCATAACGTCTTGGATTATGATGGGATGGTATTTCGACACATAAATGTGTCCTGGATATCTAGATAAGTGCTATGCATGTCTTTAGAGTCTGACTTCCTTTATTTTGTCGTACAGAACCGGTCGGATTAATCGGAACCAGTCCACAGCTCCAGTTTTGGTGCTGGCCTACTTGTTTGAGTCTCATCAATGTGCGAAAAAAAAAAAAGCGTTTCTGAGTGTAAGCGAGTGGACTGGAACTTCATTTGGAGCTTTTAATATTCTTGTCGGTATCTGAGCAATGTAGTGTGTGTGTGTGTGTGTGTGTGTGTGTGTGTGTGTGTGTGTGTGTGTAGGTTTTACAAATGAGAGAGCGAAGAGGTTCGAAAGAAGAGGTAGTGTGTGGGTGTGTAGTGTAGGTTTTTTCTGTTCGACGTGGATGCTGACATTTAAAGCTGAGCACAGAGCTATCAATCATTTCACTCAGGTGGAGTTCATCAGGATTCTCATTAAGCTTTATTCCTGACAGATTTTTATTTTTTATTTTTTTAACGAATCGTCCTGTCCTTCATCTCGAAGTCTATGTGTCGGTATAGACGTACCGCCTTGATTGAAAAATCGTTCGTGCACATCGCAGCCGTCTGCGCACTCAGGCTGAACTTCACAAGCGTGGAAAATGAAGCAATAACCCCAGATGGGGCGATTCGAACACCTTTGAGATCAGCAGGAGTTATCTGATTCAGTCGGTGCCCCGAATTTCCCCTAGGTCCTCCGAGCTGTAGATCTATACGCTCTCTATCTCAGGGTTTTTTTTTCTTCTGTGGGTGGAGGTACTGCGAGATGCGCATCGACCACCGCTCTCACTCTGGAGGTCCCGCGAGCTTAGCTGAGATCGTTTAGAGCTCACGTTCCAGCCCTCATTCACACGCATGAGGATCTGAACTCTACCCAAGGCTTCAGACTATTTACTGCAGCTGGCCAGGTGTTAAGTGGCTCCACAAGCTCAGGAGCATGGACTTCTGCTATAATCGCAACACTAAAAATACTCAGACAGACAGACAGACAGACAGACAGGCAGACAGGCAGATAGACAGATAGACAGATAGATAGATAGACTGAGAGGAGGACCCAAATGCAGAACACAGACTGGAATATAATACATTTCTTTAATGAAAAGCCAGCAGAGAAAGCAAAGATCCAAAACAGTTCCAGGGTCAGAGCCGACAGACAGAGCAATGCGACAAAGGCAAAAACAAAGACCAATAAACAATCCAAAATCCAAGAGCCGGAAAAACAAAACAATACAGGCAAATCCAAAACACAAATCAAAAACAGTCCTGAGTCCAAACCAGGAACTATAGAGGCAGAGCAAAACAAGGAGCAGGAACAGGAGCAGGAAAAGGAGCAGGAACAGGAGTAGGAACAGGAACAGGAACATAAACAGGAACAGACAGGGTAGCAAGAGAAATCTCAGGGATTTAGGGAGCCGGTGAGATTATCTGGCAGGAAGTAAAAGTCTATCTGTCCTTAAATACCTGGTGACACAGGAAAAACGGCAAGATGGCCGTCGACCCAGGCGTGCGCACCTCAGAAGTCAGTGCTGAGCGCCCAGAAAACCCTGACAGACAGACAGACAGACAGACAGACAGACAGA
>JAAIIK010000315.1:896816-915441 GCA_014706435.1 Silurus glanis
ATAGATAGATAGATAGATAGATAGATAGATAGATAGATAGATTGATTGATTGATTGATTGATTTTAATTTATTCAACTTCCATTTCTGTTTTCCAGGTAAATTCGACCCTATATGTAGTTTTAGGGGAGTTTTTAAAGCACAAAAACCCACAAGTATAAAAAAACACAATGTCTAAGGGTCGGGCTTGAACCTGGGGCTGATTGCACGAGAAACTGGAGTGCTAACAGTCTGCCACAGGGTGTATGGGAACTGAAATTCAGAGACAGCAAAAATATATATAATTCAAAATCTACATAAAAACGACAAAAAATCCACAAATCAAAAGAGAAAATCCAAAACCAAAGAAAAAATCTAAAAGTCTGTCAAGAATTAGCCAAAACACTCAAAGTCTTAACAGAAATACCAAGGCAGAAAACATACTCAAAAACAAGCACTTACTCGGGAAACTCAAGAAAAGACGAGACTGGAAAAAAAACAAACTCAACAAAAACAATAGGAGATAATTAGGGACACAGGGACAAAATAGCAACAACTGCTGGGAAAACACAAAGAAAGAAAAAACAAACAGCCAGAAACTGAGCCAGAAGCCCCCCAAATCCTGACACCAATGTTTCCATTGATGCTTACATAACTCTACTATAAAATACACACTTCAGGCACAACATTATGACATTAGAACATTCTGAGTGGTGAAGTGAAGAACACTGATGATCTCTTCATCATGGCACCTGTTAGTGGGTGGATTTATTTATTAGGCAGCAGGTGAACATTTTGTCCTCAAAGTTGATGTTAGAAGCAGGAAAAATGAATGAGGGTAAGGATTTGAGCGAGTTTGACAAATTGTGACGTCTAGACGTCTGGGTCAGAGCGTCTCCAAAATGGCAGCTCTTGTGGGATGTTCCTGGTCTGCAGTGGTCAGAATCTATCAAAAGTGCTCCAAGGATGGAACATTGGTGAACCCGCGGCCGAGGATAATTGATGCACGTGAGGAGCGAAGGCTGGTCCGTGTAGTCCGATCCAACAGACGAGCTCCTGTAGCTCAAACTGCTGAAGAAGTTCATGCTGTTAATGCTCGATGGGTCTGAACTGTTTTGGAGGCAAAAGGGGACCAACACAATATTAGGCAGATGGTCATAATGTTCTGCCTGGTTGGTGTATTATTCTAAATGACCTCCTCCACAGTAATATGCAGTTATAACTGATACATCAGAAGCCTACAATCCTTTCTTTCCTGTCTGGCCCTGGACGAGAGACGCCAAAGTAAAATGCCAGTTTGGCCCTCGGCAAAGGTTAACCTGTCGGCTCGTCTTAATTGGAGCCATTCTCAGGATGCACGATGTCGTTTTGTTTCCAGTCTCACAGCTGGACCTCGGCGCTCTCTGTGTCTGATTCAAACAGACAGATTGGCATTCACTCCCTGACCCAAACGAGTACACAATAACCCCAGCATACGTAATTCCTGGCACTAACCATCTGCGAAACGGCCCAATCGCAAATGTATTCTCATCTCCGCTATGTCCTGGGTTTGATATAAAGGCATATAAAGTCCTAGCCAAACCCTGAATTATGGCTGCGCTGATAAATAACAGGTGAGAAGGCAGACCGAGTAGGTGTTTTAGATTCCTTTATAGAGAAAGAAAAGAAAGTGACTTAATGACTCATTATATATAGATTCCAAAGCAGCAAAGATTTTTTGAAAAGCTGGCCATTTGGAAAGCATTACTTGATGCGTAATGAACTAAAAACTAATCACTTAGTAATTTTCCTTAGTTTAATCTAAACAACATTAATATTTCAGCCTATTTTTATTTGTGCTGTTTTTTTAGAAGCAAACGAGCACTCAGACTTCACTCCCAGCTTCAATGTTTCCTTAGCTTATAATGCTAACAACAATATAATGATATTTAAGGATTTAACCGCTCCCTATATATATCACATGAGCAGCTCTGCTGAAATTCTGGAACCTGATTCTTGAACTTTTGTTTCAAAAGCTTAGGTCCATCAAAAGAGACATTCTTAAAGTTTAAAGCATAGCACACCCTGGAGGAAGGATTGCAGCAGCAGGTGTGCAGCAGCATCTGGAAGATTTTTTACAGCTGATAATGACCTGGAAAGCCAACCACCTGGAAGATCAACCACTTAAAAGTCCAGCCACTGTGCAGGGACTTGAGTCCGCTATAGAGATTTGACCTCAACCCTATTAAACACCTTTACACCTCCTATATTGTGAGTTTGCATTTTCTTGATTTTCGTCCGATTTGACACAGGATACAACTGAGCAGTAGAAGGTCTAAGATCTATGGGATTTAAACTAGCAACCTTCCAGTCAGCAAGCCACTGGGCCGCCATTTCCACAACATCTCCAGTGGAACACATTTTACGCAAATGTCCTCCTGCACTTTGAGACAATAGACAGGAATGCAAATTAGGTAGTTTTCTTAAAGTGAGCTAAAGGTTTAAGCCAAATAGATCTGGGGTTTGGTTTTACATTATTTGGGCAGTGGTGGATCAGTGGTTAAGGCTCTGGGTTACTGATCAGAAGGTCAGCTACCACTATTGGGGCCGTTGAGCAAGGCCCTTAACCCTCTGTGCGCCATATTAACTGACCCCAGCTTCATAAAATCTCTGAGATATGCAATTTCACTGTGCATGTACATATGACAAGTATAAAGCACCAGTACCTACAGTGTATGAAGAAAGGTTTGTGGACACCTGACCACAAGATTGGTATGTGCTTCTTTCAGATTTAGTCCCTATAGTAACTTCTACTCTTCTGGGAAGATGTTCCACTAGATTTTGTGCTCATTCAGAGACAATGGTGTTTGTAAATCAGGTACTGATGTAGGTGAGGTGAGGAGGCCTGGGGTGCCGTTCAATTTATCCCCAAGGTGTTTGATAGGTTTGGAGTTACAAAGCAGGAGATCTTCCACATCTTCCAACCCATGTAAAGAATATCTTCATGGAGCTGACTTTGTGCATTGTCATGGTGGAACAGGTTTGGGTCTCCTAGTTCAAGTGAAGGAAAAATTCTTTTCTACTGCATCCAAAGACATAATGTGTACAACTGTGTGCCTCAAACTTTGTGGTAACAGTTTGGCAAATATGGCTGGAACAGTCGGGTGTCCCAATACTTTTGGCCATATTGTGTACAGTATGTACCTCTTTCTGAAAGCTAAACGTCCACTGGGGGATTTCAGTGTGTCTTCCGAGAGAGATTACATGCTCATTTTTGATCTAAAGGCAAAACCAATAAAACCCAAAAGCTCATGAGAAAAACTAAAATCCAATAGTGCATTCCTTTTTTTCCCTTCTTTTTTTTACCTAGGATAAATCTTCCATTTTTTTAGGGTTCTTCTCTGCTAGACTTCTCTGAGAAAGTTCACAAAAGCTGCGATGTCCTTTCCTCGAAACAAGGACACCGAACACATCCCAGTCGAGGTTAGCATCCAGGAAGATGTTCAAATCACACACACAGCTAATCGGCTTCATACACTATACAGGGAGGGATGAATTAAGTGTTAGAGCGAGGAAATTGATCCCAAAGCCCCCTAATTAACAAAACAGTGCTTCACTTGGCCACACGGCTCGAGCTAATTATTTAATGCAGGTTTCATGCTAGCCTCCTAAACGCCTTGTTAATAATGCCTCTGCCATTTTTTTTTTTTTTTTTTTACAAAAGATATACAGTATGTGTATACTACTAAAAACCTGGAATTTTATACACATTAAAGAGAACATAAGATTGTAACACTACATGAAGACAAATTTCAATTTCACACTTCATTTCACAGTTACTTGGGCTTGACTGGATGTGACAGTTCAGGTTGCACGTAATACACTCAGACAGCAATGTCTAATTCAACCCCTGTTTACAACCAACTTTGTATTTCTGCTGAAAACAAAATTATTGCGATACTTATGCTTTGTCAAAGCTGTAAACCAAATTCGGTATATATGTAATTTGGCCTTAAATATTGGTACACTTCACTGTTCCAACCCTATGTGTTCTAGACAAACCTTTTACCTTTTTGCTGATGAACCTCTGTCTGAAGATAAGCAACCACTAGGGGATGTCAATGTGTCTTCAAAAAGAGATATGTTTATTTTATTATGATATAAAGACAAAACCAATAAAACCCAAACGCCTATTAGAAAACCTGAAATCCATTACTGCATTCCATTTTTCATCTTCTTTTATTATTGAAAAAAAAAAATATGAGGTTCGAACAGTCACTGGTTAAAATGTTAGACCTCTCATCAGAAGGTTGAGTTCAAATCACTGCTGGACCCTTGAGCAAGGCTTTTAACCCTTACCTCAACTGCTCAGCTGTAAGTCCTCTGAATAAGGGTGTATGCTCTAAATGTAAATGTAAATGTTGTTCTTCCACAAACTGTAAGCTCAATTGCCTTGGATGCTGTAGCATAAAATGATTCCTTAACTTTAACTATGAACGTACATTATCATGCCTGCGATTTCATAACAGCAAGTTAGAACAAAAAACAAACATAAAACTCTGAACAAAACTGGCAAATCAGGGCTGAGTAAATGAGGGAAAACCAAAGGGGACAGTGCAATGTCTCTTAAGTCACAAACAAGTCCACTTGTGCTCTGTAAAATTTCCCAGATATCTGCTCCACTATGTCTGGGTGGAGCCTACATTCCCTGGGCCTCAGCCCTTGTCTTAAAGGTGCGCCTGCACCCTGGTTTAGGGACCCTGAGAAGCTTCTCTTGGGCCCACAGGAGGATCTGGCCTGCCAACCTGTATAGGGGCTATGTTGCAGACTGATGGTTGATGTAGGAGACCCCTTGATGGTTGATGTAGGAGAACAGGGATGTGTTGTCCATATGGACCAACACATGGTGGCCTCTCAGGTCTAAGAGAAAGTGCTTCAGAGCCAGAAGCACAGCTAGCATCTCTGGGCAGTTGGTGTGTCAGATGAGATGGAGCCTGAAAAGCATCCATCTTTAACGTTATGCGATGACAAGAATCTTCCAACATGGGGCCCTGAGAAAGGAACCCTGGTTCTCACCAAACATCTAAGGCCCATTGGGCTCACCGCGTGACCTTGATTGTGCGGTTGCCCGTCCGGGAAAACCCTTTAATCTTGAGTCACCACTGAAGGGGTCTCATTTGCAGGAGGCCAAGCGGAACCACGCTGCAATCAGACCCAGCAGTCTTTGAAAGTGCTTTACTGTGAGTGACTGGCCTTATCTCACTCTCTTACCGGCTGTGATAAAGATTCGATACAAGCCTACGCCTGTATAGGTGGCTGGGCAGAAGCTAAGGGAGACACTCGCTAGAGATCCCTGTGACCTGAAACACCATATGTGGCAGAGTTAATGAGCTGACCTCCTGGGGGTGCTGAGGAGGAACTGGCACCATATACTGAGGGTTTCTGGGCCTTAGCCCTCTTATTGAAGATGACAGTCCTCAGATCCACGTAGGCTTTGGCCTAGGGAGCATCTACTGGTTCGCTAGCATCCAATCCCTTCCCCACCTCAGAGGAAGAGAAGTGGAGTGCAGAGCTTTCTTGACAGGGGGAAGAAACTGCCAAAAGGCGTGCTTCCGAGCCCTGGGAGAAAGGGCTGGATCTGGCAGGTGAGGCAGAAGAAAGAGACAATCCCATCTCCTAACCCTCTGCCAGCTCCAACTGTGAACCACACGACCTGCGACGCCGCTCTTCGTGCCCTTCTGGAAGAGTGCCCTTCTGGAAGAGCTCTGCAGGAGCAGAGGGTCCGCATGGTCATGCGGCCACAATGAGAACAATCAGCTCCTTTAAGATCCAAATGAGCATGATCCGCTACCAGGCAAGCTACACACAAACTGTAGTACCGAGGCTTGCTTTCGATTTCTTTTTTTTTTATATTCTTTGTTTTTTCTTTTCTTTTTTCTTTCTCACACAGACACACACAGAGCGCTTCCTGAACAACCAGAAGCTAGCGCCGTCTCCACCGCATGTGCTTTTCATAGTTTCCTGGTTGTGATGTCACCCCACCGGTGACGTCACGCCTTTCCATTGGACAGATTACACACTTTCAGATTACACACTTTCCATTGGACAGATTACACACTTTCAGATTACACACTTTCCATTGGACAGATTACACACTTTCAGGACACATTTCAGAAGTGGCAGGAACACTGGGAGCACTGTATTGTGTGCAAGGGGTTCTATTTTAAAGGTGAACATGTTTAAATGTAGATGAAGAACTTTCCTGTAAACAGAACTAGTCTTGAAACTACCCCCTATGCTTTACGTGGTTTTAGAGTGGAAGATCTCCTGCTATAAAGATCCAACCCGATTAAAAACCTTTGAAATGAATGTGAATGCTGACTGCACTCCAGGCCTCCTCACCTCAGCTACATCACTATCTGATTTTACTAACACCATTGTGGCTGAATGAGCAACAAAAATTTAGTGGAACATCTACCAAGAAGTGTAGAGGTAATTATAACAGCAACCAAGGAAGTGGTTGCTCACTGGATAGGATGTTGGACTGCTCACTGGAAGGTCATGGGTTCAAAACCCATCACCTCCAAGCTATCACCGCTGGGCCCTTGAGCAAGGCCCTCATCCATATAGTGTAGTTCAAATGCAGTGGTACATTTGGATTTTCTCAATGACAGCATGACGTTTCACTGTGTATCATGACAAAAATAAAAAAAATAGTGGGTTGCCAGTGTCAAGGCTGAAATATGATCGCAATCAAAGATTCAAAGTTTGAAAGAAGTAGAATTTGCTGTTAGATTCTTCTGTACTGAGGAGGGAAAAAAAGCACTTAAAGGAATGAAAGTTCTCCCTCAGTGATTGCCAAGAGGCTCATTAACTCTGGGAAGCATCTCTTGCCTCGTGGAATTAGTTCTGTTTAATGTTGATGAAGTGAAATTTACAGCGTATAAATAAGTAATCGGAACAGACACCGAACCTTTAACTAGCTGCTGTAGATTCGGGTGTGCTGTAGGTTGTGTACCAGCTCGCAGAGCGAAACCTCCATTTCCAACTTCCCTCCGGCTTTTTTTTTCATTCTTTTCGCATTATTCCACTCTCTTCGTCCCGAATGCATCAACAGACGACAATAACTCACATGGCTGAGTTTTACTCTCGGGTCACATGTACACTTATTTGCTCAGGCCGAGGTTTTTGGAAAGCTACAACAGACAATATGAATAATGTATACATTATATATTTTTTAATATTTTAATACAGGGAGCAACACGGAGTCCCGTGTCACATCAAGTGGAATTCCGTCAGTATGAATTGTCCACTTTTCATACAAACCGCATAGTCGACTTACAAGTCTTTAAGTATTCGGACGTCACCGTCAATTACTTTTCCCTACACCACCATAACAGTGTGCAGTAAAGATTTGCATCTCTAATGATACGATGAATTAAAGATTCATATGAAGCAGCTACCGATGCGATACGATTCACCCCTTATTACGATGCAGTGGGATCCGATTTTGATTTGATCCAATGGGAAAAAACATGATTCTATGCAACTTGATATGTTACAGATAGTTCACTTTTTTTTCCTAAAGTGCCTTCTGACTTCTGACACATGACCCCTTCACAAATATGCTTTTGTAGTGAAAAAAAAAAAAAAAAAAAGAAATAAAACCAGACGATTTCTGTCTCCAGTAAGACGCAGCTCTACCTCTGCCATGTTAATCTATATTCTATGTGACTCTCATGACACGCCTCGGTCTCCGTAGTGCTGTGATGCTTGAGAAACAGTTTAACGAGGAGAAATCAATCTACATATAAAATATTGGTTACAAATTACCGATGCAAATATAAAAAAAAAACGATGCATCGTGATACAAATGTCAACTTGTATCTGATGCACACTTTTTAATTCGATTTATCGCATTGTTAACATTTATGCCGATACACAGATCGGGCTTTCAATGAGCTTTCATTGAAGGACTGTAACAAATGTATGAGCCCGATTAGAAATTGTAGCCATTTCCTTTTTCTTTTTTTTTGTTCATCTATTTCTGAATCTCAAAAGTAATCGGACACCTGACTGACAAAACCAGGTATGGTCTGTTTCCGCCTTACTTTGTGCCAAATTAAAGAGGTAAGAGGTGTGCAGTTGATTCCAACTGTCGAATCTGGTAGCTGCTTAAGGAAACTCAGTCCAAGAAGGTGTTAATGTTAGTAAATGCAGCTGTTGTCAGGCTAATCAAACAAAACAAACCGATCAAAGAAAGAGATGGAAAATGGCCAAATCTGCAATTCTGAAAATGAATCAAGGCATTGTGTTTTTCCTTCAATTTTTGCAAGTCAGCTCTTCAATAAATAGACTAAATGGACAAAAGTATTGTTGCACCTGCATTTTCCAGCCATACGTGGCTCTTTCCCAAATTGTTACCACATAATTAGGGGCACACAATTGTATAGGATGTCTTCCAGCATGACTATGTGAACGCTAACTGCACCCCAGGCCTCCACAACCTTCATCAGTACCTGAATCACATGAAATGAGATGTTCAAAAAGAAGAACATACCAATCTTATGGTTAGGTGTTCACAAACTGCACAAATTTCTCCATATAGCGTATAGTGTTTAAATCCACATTAAAGGTCGTGTGGGATGAAGCATTTTCCTCATTCCAGATTATATTCCTTAAACAGCATGATGTAAAAAATGTGTAAAAATGAATCATCTTTATATCTATTTATAGCAGCTGTGTGTAAACATTCATAGGCTCATCAATTTCTTTTTTCTTTTCCTCGAAGACAAGAAAATGCAGATTTGTAATGTTACAAGGCATCTTTGTTTTCTTTAATTTATAGTCTTTATTGTACAGTTAATGTCTTTATTTATGATTTTATTTTCCTAGTTTTTGATAGTTTTCCATATTTTTTTAGCACCAGCACACCATGACAAATTCCTTGTACATGCAACCCATGATAATTAGCAATAAAGATAACATTGGGTATTCGTGTGCTTGTGTTAGGAAGGAAACAATTTGTAGCAGCGTATACATATAAGCTTTTTTCTGTCTTTCTGATATCCGACCACAAGGACTTTTTTCCGCTACACAGCAATACTACCCTTGTGCTGATAAGTGTTGTTTTTTTAATCTATATGATCAGTAACCCTGTTGCTAGACTCCTTTTTCCCTTTGTGACAGAGCTGATAGAGCGGTTAATCACGCAGACTGATTCGAAGTAGAAACAGGAGCAGCTAGTGATCACTAAAGCGTATCAAGCGCCCCTTCCTTCCCACAGCTGATCCACTGATTACTACAATATTGACATCATTACCAGTCACGTCTCAGGCTGGGTGTGGAAAAGATTCATGTGAGGCGCAGAGGAGCTTCTCTGGAGATGAAGTGAAGTGAAATGAAGTACTGGTCTCGAGGAAACAATGTTTTATGTCAAGATCATTCGAAAATTAAGTTGGGATTACAACTAAACAAGATATTATAATTCATGTCTTTTTAGGACTCACGTAAAACACAGTTACATCCAAAATGAATAAAATAAGACACTTCAAATAAACAGCATGTGGTGTCAGTGATTCACCTCTAGAGGCTGCTCTTGTACTGTATATCCCAACCCGGAAAAACTATTGGTATGAATTTTTGCTGATACCCGATAGTTCAAGCAAAACTGATGAATCGGTCGACCTCTAATTTGTACAAATGTTTAGATAGATAACAAGATTTCACAAAAAGACTGGAGACGGAGCTGGAGTTGGCAGTGTAGAAGATTTTCTTCAGGAGGCACGAGGATGGATAGGTACCATGGATAGGTACCCCAGTACCAGCAGCACTCTTAAGCAGCCCCGGGCCATGATGCTACCACCACCATGCTTGACTGTAGGCAAGGCACAATATTCTTGGTGCTCCTCAGCAGGGTGTCACCACACATGCTGGACACCATCTGAGCCAACAAGTTTATCTTAATCTCATCAGAACACAGGACATGGTTCCAGTAATCCATGCTCTTGGACAGGTCGTCTTCAGCATACTGACTTGTTGTAGTGTGCGGCGTACGGTCTGAGCACTGATGAGCGAACGTTCTGCTTCTGCAACCTCTAAAGCAATGCTGCAGCACTCATGAGTGTGTTTTTGAAGCAGCAACTGCACCTGACGCACAGCACGAGGACTCAACCTCTTTGATGGACCCTTGCGAAGGTCTGTTCAGAGTGGAATCCATCTTGGAAAACCTCTGTATGACCCTGACCACTGTACTGTTACTCAGTTTCAGGGTGTTACTGATCTTCTTATAGCCTCTGCATCTTTGTGGAGAGCAACAATTCAAATTCTTAAATCCTCAGAGACTCTTTACCATGAGGTGCCATGTAGAACATCCAGTGGTCAGTATGAGAGAAATGGACTCAAAGCACCAAACTTTAACTGCTCTAATACAAATCTGTATGGTTTTGTCAAGCAGACAAAAACATGAAAATGATAAATAAGACACGTGGCTTTACATGGCTAAACACCAAACAGCTGTTATCACTTAGGGTGTACTCACTTTTGTTGCCAGTTATTTCGACAATAATGGCCAAAATCACACCTGAGCAATGCGTGCAACTAGTTTCTCCATACGGGAGGCGCCTTGAAGCCGTCATTACCAACAAAGGTTTTTATTCGAAGTATTAAACACATTTCAGTGAGCGTGTTCAATACTTTTTCCCTGTCACAGCACATTATTACACATAACTTCATTTATCGACATCTATGGTTTGATTTCATTGTACGTGTGGATTGCATGCGGTCTCCTCTGATACAAAAGGAAAACAAAACAAAACAAAAACAAACACACGAAGAAACATCTGGTGAAAATGTAATGTCAATAGCACCTCAAGAAATATATTTACTGAGAAAAATGGTGAAAAAAGAACGCTGTATATACACAGCAACTGTCAAAAATCTTTTATGGTTTTGAGACATGCATGTCCTCTATTTGTTTCTCCTCAACAAACTATTGAACAGTAAATGAGTGGAAGAAGGTTCTGTGGAGTCCAAATATGACTTTGTTTTGTCTTCAGCTTGTGTAAGACGGAGAACAGGAGAGAAGATGTTATCAGACTGGATAAAGGCATCTGCCAAATGTCTTAAATGTTTGACTTTATGTTTGATCACTTTGTCTTATTAATTACTCATTTTGATTATAGTTTTTCATTATTTGGCTTATCATTTTGGTATTTTGACAAAGTAATTAATTTCTGACTCAATACCCAAACCCAGTGAGACACTTCCCGGGGTTGGCTGGCTATTTTCATCGGCTTGTGTCTAATTACTCGCCGTCGTCAGCCTGCTAAATGATACCTGAAAAGTCATCCGGTTCAGTGGAAGGATCCACACCAACAGACTTTTATTAAGCCAAAAGCTGCACTCTGCAGTGGAAAGCACTTTTACCTTCTCCTCACTTTTCTATCTCTATTGTTTTGCAATAGAGTCTGGTGCATCGGACAGAAAACTGAGAAGGGTATTGTTGCAGGAGGTGGAGGGGGAGAAGCAGTGCATGCTGTACATGGTGAAAAAGAGTCTGTGTGGAAGAGTGTCTGGACATGAAGTGGCTGGCCCTGACCTTCCACTGTCTGTTAGGATGAGCCTGTTTGGACCATGCCTTGCTCCAATGGCTCCACCACATGTAGGATGACAACGCAAGTATCACTCGTTAGTATCTGCCACTTCGGTTCTTTAAGTTTGAGGTGGTCAATAGGCTGGGGGTGGAGATGGCTGGTTTGGATTTTCTGTCTTAGTATGGTTCTGAGAGATTGTGGAAGGCCAAAAGGCTCCATAGCCTGAGTTGATAGCGCTAAAAGCTAAAATTGGAGACCAGAAAAGCATCATGTAACTTTCAGAGTAAAAGTTAACCTAACCATGTGATTATTTAAAAAGAAAGAAGGGAATCAAAAGCAGAATAAATAGTCAAGCCTTTTCTCTTTTCTGACTTTAACACTCTAAATAGAATTCCCTAAAAATCACCTTAAGCAGGTGCGTAAGTCAACACTGAATACGAGGAACTTTCTCCATGTAAATATCAATGTAACTTTTAGACTTAAGTTACAGACTTGTTGATTCTCAACCCAATAAAAATTAAAAGAGGTATTTAGCTCTCAGAGTAGGAGACGGATGCTCTCAGCCGATTCATTCACGGGACATTAATGCACGAACATGGACTTCTGAAGAGTTGGCTGGCAGATTGGAAAGTCGTTCATCAAAGCTACACTCGGAATGCTGAGACATCTGTTCAAGACTGACAGGCCTTTTTAGATACGCCGAGTGTTTTTGTTCATGATTGACTGGCTTGCCATCTCGAAGCGATCGATATAAACAAACGAAATTTAAAACAAGGCGAAACATGCTCACTGATGCACACAGAAGGCGAATGGATTACATTGTCACGCGGATTGTTGCTCATTGCCCGGACACGATAGAGCTGCTTTTTTTATGCTGATGGATGAGCTTTAGATGGGTTTCACACATGGGCGCACTGCGAGTTCATTTATCGCATGATGTTACTCTGACAGTCTGGTGTTCTCCCAAGTCACAAGACACCACTTATAGCATATTTGCTGGGTTTAATCAGGTGGGCTAACTTTTCTGGACCGTATTCAGGATCTGCATTAGGCTTAATTATGTGCTAACGTCTACTGTTCAGGAATAAAAATTCAGGGAGTGGCTTTTCACTCATTCACCAAGTTCAGGGTTTATGTAGGTTTCACCAAGTCAAATTGATGACTTTTTAAGACCTTTTAAAAACCATGAAGAATGAAATGTAAGATTTATATCACGACATCAAACGCACAGAAATACGAATAGAAGCTGGCCTTAACATAACCCTTAATTAATTTTTTTCAAGCCAAGTTTCGCTAAACTTACACTTCCACATAGCTAAAAAAAAAATCTTTTTTACATCTGTGGTACAATCTAAGAGAGATTCACGCTAATAAGAGGAAGCTGGTGGCTGTCGTCTGTTGGTCTCATTAGTAGTCGTAATACAGCGATTTATATTTGGACTAGCGAAAGAAAGAACGGTTTAATTGAACATATTCATTTTTTATCACCACATTATCTGTGTAAAGCTGCTTTGAGACAATGTTCATTGTTAAAAGCGCAATACAAATAAAAATGAATTGAATTGAATTGAACAGCAAATTTAAGCCTTTTTAAGACTCCACGGAAACCCTGAAGTTCCTTAGAGTTTGTATTCAGATTGGCAAGGACATTACTTTATCTGTATTAAGTGTTTCTCATTAATGGAGCTGGAGGTCATTTACAAAAGCCTGGGGAGATAGATAGAGCTTCTTAAAGGGGGGTTTGAGTTTTTAGTTCTACAATGGGATATTATGGAAGAAATGTATGGACGCATTCATTCTTTTGTTTTGTTCGTTCTGTCGTTCATTCATCGCCATCGGTTCATGCTTAATGCTCTAGGGTTGTGGTGGATCTGAAGCCTATTACACAATACTGTAGCAGTATTACACCCGGAATGAAAGACCAGTTACCAAAGACAAATGTTCACACCTAGTGGCTGGTTATTGTCACCATTTTACCTACTGGTATATGTGGCAAGTGTAATGGTGTCACACTAGATTATTGGAATTACGATTGATCAGTGGAATTAAGGTGTGTTTTTTATTTATTTTGAAATTTGTATTAGAGATTGCATGAGTGATGCACGGTCATGTGGTTACAGGCATAAGATGGAGTGCTGTCATGCGAGCTTTGTCACGTGTAAGAGCGAAGGTAGAGCTGACGTAATTTCCGTGCGTCCTCTCTCTTTTGCGGAATGTGATCGCGATGAAAGGTATGATTAGGGTGTTAAAAACATGATTATTTGTAAATTTTCCTATTGATTTACGGTGTAATTCGAATGATGAATGTTGTAAAGTGTATGGTTTATTTGTCGAATGATTTCGTGTAATGGCCGCCATTACACATGCTGCATTGTTTAGTAAAGTTGAGTTAAAAGAATAATTTCATCATTGTAAATTTGATTGACTGAAGATACATGTTATTTTTAATGATCCATGAGTGGTTCCATGTATCCATGTATTTTCTGTTAATTGAATATACATTGAGAAAGTATGTAATGATTGACAGGCACGGCTAGACCTGAGATTCTCCATTTATTGCCTGATGTTGTTTCAGTACAGTGATGAGAGAACTCAGAAGCTGGAAGTAAATCATATGACGATTGTACCAACGTGTGAAGTCTCTTTTACTTATAAACGCACACAACGCAGAGCAAACCCACTACATATCACACTCTTTAAACCAAGTCTGCTCTTTTAAGTGTCACCCCCAGTCTTCTGGGAAAATGGTACACTAGATTTTGGACTGTGCTTGTGAAGATCCATGAAGTCACCAAGCAACTCAAGAACTTTGAGGACCACAGGTTGCATGAACAGTTTTGCATTTAAGCTTCTATCACCTCAACAATGATGGATTTGCAATGAACAGACATTCGTTGATGAGGACAGGTTCCTTTTGGTGTCTGGTTCCTCTTAATGTTTCTTCCTCACGCTATCTCAGTGAGTCTTTCCTCGCCACAGTCACCACAATTATAAAAAATATACTTATAGGCACTAAACTTATACACTCTTTTATACAACTTTATAACCTCTTTATCTCTGTAAAGCTGCACTGAGACAAAGTTCATTATTAAATACGCTCTACAAATAAGAATTAATGGAATTCAATTGAATTTCTGCTCATTCAGGCCTGGGGTGCAGTCAGTGTTTAAATTCAATCCTAAGGTGTTCAACAGGGTTGGTTCTAAAGGGTTCTAAAGCAAACCAGGGTTCTAAAGCAAACCACTTAAGATCTTCCACTCTATATCATGTAAAGCATATCTTCATGGAGCTGGCTTTGTGCACAGGGGCACTGTCATGCTGGAACAGGTTTGGGTCACTTGTTGAAGTGAAAGATAAATTTCATTGTAACACATCTATAGACGTCTTTTACAAGTGTGTGCCTGCAACTATGAGGTAACAGTTTAGGGAAGAACCACATATGGCTGGAAAAGTCAGGTGTCCCAATACCTTTGTCCAAATAGAGTACACAGTCTGGATTCTTCACAAAAGTTAGTCTTGGTCAGTGGTGGACGAAGTACAAAGAACATGCACTTGAGTTAAAGTAGAGATTCACTCAGTAAAACGTGACAAAAAGTAAAAGTGTCCCTTTAAACTTTCACTTGAGTAAAAGTACAAATGTTTTTGCCTTCTAATGTAGTAAGAATCCAAAGTACTACGATTTATTATAACTATAATGTTCCTATTATCATTTTTATCACAAGACTCTTTACTTAATCACCTCAGTTGATGTGAAAAGACTCGAATGTGACTCTCAGCACACTGATCTATTAATAGAATGATATTAATGACTCAAACACTGATTTCTATTACAATCATCATGAGCCCAAAACCTTCTTTTCAACTACTTCAGAAAAATTGTGCAAAGAAGGCCACGGATGTTGTGTTCTACTTACAATGACAACAGGTTTAAAACAGAGCGTGCGCTCGACCCTGATCGGTGACTCGTTGAGTGTTTGACCAGTTAAGTTTTTATCCTAATAAATACAAAGGAACGACTTCCTTCCGGCTTCTCCCGTTAGGGGTCGCAACAGCGGACCATCCGCATGTTTGATTTGGCACATGTTTTTACGCTTGATGCCCTTCCTAACGCAACCCTCCCCATTTATCCGGGCTTGGGACCGGCACTAAGGCTTGTGCAACCCTACTGGCTGGGGTTGGTTCCCTGACCAGGGATCGAACCCGGGCCGCAGAGGTGAGAGCGCCGCATCCTAACCACTAGACCACCAGATTGACTGATTTCACAAAATGTAGATGAGTAAAAAGTCAAATACTTGACTTGTAGTAGAAATGTAGTGAAGTTACAGTAAAAGTCTCCCCAGATGACACAACTTCAGTAAAGTACAGATACGCAAAAAAAAAAATCTACTAAAGTACAGTCCCGTCGTTACTGTCCATCACTGATTATAGTGTCCAGTCGTGTGCTTATCTCAGTACACCACAGTCCACCATGGCCTTTTCTTCCACCTCGTTAGAAAGCAAAATCATCAATGGACACCTACTTCCTTAACCCGGACAAACCAGATATCGTACTTGCCTCCAATAAAACTCCCGAATCCTGAGATGATATTCATGGCGTCACTGTGCGAATGTTCACAAATTTGGGCATCATTTGGTAAGCTTTGTCTGACCCATGTTTAGTATAAAAGATGCCAAAACCCTGATTCATGTTTACATGAAATCACACTTTAGCTCACACTTCAGACCTACTCCATGAGCAATATTGGCAACCTGTTATGCAAAGAATTCAATACAAACTCCTTCTTCTCATTCGGAAACCCCTACATGGCCTCAACCCACCTTACGGCTCTAAGCTAACACAACGAAAGAACGAAAACCAGTTATTTTGCCTCATCTTACCTTGAACTCCTCCAATATTTTGTATGTCTTGCCTCTGTACTCGCAAAAGTTCTTGAGCTCCTTGCACTCGGGGCAGCATCCATTGTGCTCCACCTTGGTGCACTTGGGGTGGATTTTGGGGCACTCGGGCTGGTCACACACGGGTCCATCTTCAGTGCACACACACGGGCAGTTCGAGTGGCCGGGAAAGAAACGCTCGCCGAGCTTGTAGACAAAGCCGCTGTCGTCCACGCAGCCTTTGCCACGGTAGTCGTCGAACAGCACGTCGTTGTTGTTGTGCTCAGCCTCATCGGCCGCGTAGTCCTCTGGAACGAGGGAGGCTGAAGACACGGAGGCGGTCAGGGCGAGCAGGAGCATGCAGCTCACTCCCAGGAGACGGCCCATCCTGCGCCACGCCAGGCCTGGAGCATTCAGAGCAGAGAGAAAACACTTCTTTATTATACCTTATTATAATCGGAACGGTTTTTTGTTTTTTTGTTTTTTAACTGAAATGCCTGCTGAATGTATAAATATAAGACACCGGTTGTCATAACACTTGTTCATTTAAAAAGCTATGATGTTAAAATATATATCTTTTAGGATTATTGTTAGTGTTTGTTTCAATCTTTTGATTTCTCTTATTCTAAAGCAGGTGGCTAACAATCACAATATTGTGGTTTTTTTAAGGAATCTTACTTTTTGTTCATTTATAGTTCGGAAAGTCCACCCAACAATTTCGAAAGGTGTGGTTATGGTGCATTCAAAATGTTTGTATGTGACGGCTTGGTGAAGCTCAGGTAATGTTAGTGTTGGGAGTAGGGTTAGAGCTAGAGCTAGAGTTAGAGTTAGGGTTTGGTTAGGGTTAAAGGTAGAGTTAGAGTTAGGGTTTTGGTTAGGGTTAGATGTAGAGTTAGAGCTGTGGTTTAGGTCAGGGTTAAATGTAGATTTAGAGTTAGGGTTTAGGTTAAGGTTAGATGTAGGTTTTAGTCTAGGTTTAGATGTAGTGCTAGAGTTAGAATTAGGGTTTAGGTTAGGGTTAGAGTTAGAATTAGGGTTTAGTAAAGGATTAGATGTAGGGTTAGATTTAGAGTTTAGGTTAAGGTCAGAGGTAGGGTTTAGGTTAGTGTTAGATGTAGGGTTAGAGTTAGGGTTTAGGTTAGGTTTAAAGGTGGAGTTAGAGTTAGGGTGGAGGTTAAGGTCAGAGGTAGGGTTTAGGATATGGTTAGATGTAGGTTTAGAGTTAGAATTAGGGTTTAGGTTAGGGTTAAAGGTGGAGTAAAAGTTAGGGTGTAGGTTAAGGTCAGAGGTAGGGTTTAGGTTAGGGTTAGATGTAGTGTTAGAGTTAAAGTTAGAGTTTAGGTCAGGGTTTAAGGTAAAGTTAGAGTTAGAATTAGAGTTTAGGTAAGGATTAGATGTAAGGTTAGAGTTAGAGAGGGGTTTAGAATTACAAGCAGGGTTGGGGTTAGGTTTAGAGTTAGAGTTGGGGTCTGGTTGGAGTTAAAGTTATTGGTAGGGTTATAGTTAGAATTAGGTTTTAGTTTTACTGTAACTTACAAAGCACTGATGCTGGAGACTCCACCCATAAACAACAAATAAACAAATCTCATTGCACTAAAACATGCACACATATACTTTGTGATTTAAAATTGTTTATTAATAATCTCAGACGATGGAGTGTCCGCTGGAACGATCTCAATGAATAAGCCATTACCATAGAAACCATATTAGCATGTCGCGATTAGCAGCTACACCTTCTGCTATACAGTCCAATGCTATGGATTTATCTCTTCTTTAAAATCCAAAATCATGAATGGACACCAACTTTTTGAAACCCTGACAAACCAGACACCATGCATCCTACTCTCTAATAAACAAACATAAGAAATAAACACAAAGCTTATTTTTTAAAAATCCATTTTGCATAACCCGATGAAACGATGAAAGCGAAACAAATGATAGTTAGTTTGTTATGAATGTTATGAAACGTGACTTTGCAGTTGACTTGCTTCGGCCCTGCTGTCGATGAAAAGGTCACACATGAAACTATCAGACAAATAATATCTGTATCATCTATAATATCCATTATATCTATGATCCCCCTGAATATGTGGCTGAATGAGGAGAGAGCTGCAGCACCCACCGTGAAGAATAGGTTTATTTTCTCTCTGTGGGAGAGAGAGAGAGAGAGAGAGAGAGAGAGAGAGAGAGAGAGAGAGAG
>JAAIIK010000315.1:916796-941425 GCA_014706435.1 Silurus glanis
ATTTATTTATTTATTTATTTATTTATTTATTTATTTATTTATTTATTCATTTGTTTATTATAATTTTTTTAACTCACCAGGTTGAGATGTCTGCTTCCACTGTGTCGGAAACACCTTCCTGATGCTCCTCAGTGGAGTTTCCAAGAAAATCCCAATTCCCAAATAATCCGTCTTGGTTTGACATAAAAAAAAAAAGAAAAGAAAAAAAGAAAGAAAGAAAAAAAAAGAAAAGGAAAAAAGGGCAAAAGAAAGATGCAAATAAAATCAGGAAGGATTAAAGCTCATGCTCCATGTAGTCGGTTCAAATCGACTTGGATGCTGATGAGGATGGAGATGAGGCTGGAGATGAGGCTGGAGATGAGGATGAGGAGGACGCGAGCTCCACGAACCCGTTTCGCATAAACATTATTCCTTCTTTCCGTCTTCATATCGGAGAGAAAAAAGAAAGAAAGAAAGAAAAGAGATATATGTAGAAAATGTATTAAATTAAATTGGTAATTAAATTATCTCTATAAAAAAAATCCCCCCCCCAAAAAAAAGAAAAAAAGGAAGATCCAGGATAGAGAGATGTCAGAGTTCCCCGTGATGTTCTCCGACGAGCTCGAAATCAATCCGCGGAATTTCAATCACCTTCTTCCCAGAAGAGGAGAAAGATCTCATGCCTGACGCTGGCGACAGGATCGTGGGTTTCAGAATGAAAATCCAGCGCTCGGATGGTGGATGCGGTCATTCCGCTTCCTCCGAGGAGAAATCGAAGAGAAAGTTGGAGGTGAAGGTGGAGGTGGAGATGCCGGGCGCGGGCGCGGGCGCAGACGCAGCGCGCAGACACCGTGCTGATGATGGAGAGTTTCAGCTCCTCACTCTGCGCTTCAATTCAGCACCGGAGCCCAACAGCATGGGTTGCCAGATTGGCTGAAACAAACAAAAAAAACACACACTCCTAGCTCAAATCGTGATTTGATCGCGTGGGAACCTGCCATGTCAAGAGCTTCTTTGGGGGGGGTTCTCCTTCTTCTTCTTAAATCTACCCTCTGGAAGTGGAATCGAAGTGCTTAAGGTTCTGGGTTACTGATGGGAAGGTTGGGGATTCAAGTCAAATCAAAGAACGATTTTCACTCTGCTGTTGTGTACATGTCACAAGTAAAAATCCTTTTTTTCTATTTTTTCTCGCAACAACTTGAATTTCTGGCATTTACATTACATATAATAAACATACAAACATACAATATAGAGAACTGAGCAGCGATGGGCCAAGGAGTGGCAGTTTGGTATGGTTGAAATCCCAGCATTTGGATCCAATGCCCGAACCCATAAACACTACGCTACCACCTCCCCACACCGATTGAGGGAATCAAAGGGACAGTTTCATCAAATTTGGGCCGCTAACACAAATAATCAATTGTGGGTCTAATTTGGATGTATATTTATGTTTTATTTACTGTACATGGTCATAAGCTTTAAACGACATGCATAAAAAGCCCTTCCTGGATTTCCTGGTTTGAGATCAGTTCAACGCACATAAAAATTCCCACCTAATTAGAATCAGGAACTCAAAATATGTTTTGCTCTGCGACTTTCCTTACAAAGTTTGTTCAATAATCTCCACATTTGGTGAACTTCATCTTCCAAGTAAAACTCCCAATAGGAAGAACGAGAATTCGGACTTTTCCAAATCGTTCGTCCCAAAACAGGAAGTAAGTCGGAATCTCAGCAAGGACTCTGCAGTCTGAGACAAAACAGATCAGGCATCTCCAGACCTCAACCCCAGTCCAGGCAACACATTTCCCTCAAGTGGAATCTACTGGTCAAAAGTTACAATCACTTGTGCAAACTAAATGAACTAAATGGTATTATTGGGTATCCTCCTCCAAATTTTGTCCGGTCTCACCCAGGATTCGCTGTACATCTTCTTGACACATTGCTACCCGTATTATCTTTACTCTACAGTTCATGGTTGAAGCATCCACGCTATGAGGAAGGCTAAAAAAATGCTTAAAGTTATTGCTTTGTTCTCCTGATTAGGCAGCAGTTGTAAAACATCTGTAGCCACAGAATCTGCGTGCTTGGTCACATGAAAAAGCTGCTTGCTGCTTAAAATGTTTTGAACTGTTTGTTCATGTGTCTGGAAAGCCATATGTTACATTGAAGATACTGGATAAAAAAAAAAAAAAAAAAGACTTTTTCAGCCATATGTGTTTTTTTTCCTCAAACTGTGAACAATTGTATGGGACATCTCTGGATGTGTAGCATGAAACTTTCCCTTTACTTGAACTCTAAAACCCAAACCTTTCCCAGCATGACAAGGCGCCTGTGCACAAAACCAGCTCCATGAAGTTATGCTCTCCATGGGTTGAAAGTTGTGCAAGATCCCCTGCTGTAGAGCTCAAAACCTATTGAACACCTTTGGGAGGAATGTGAACACAGAGTGCACCCCAGGCCTCCTCACCTCAAATACATCAGTACCCAAATTTTACTATTTTGGCGGAATGAATCTCCACAAAATCTAGAAGAACATCTTCCCTGAAGAGGGGAGGGATGATGGTCAGTGGAGACTAGGTGTGGAATGGAATGTTCAAAAAGCACATCAATCTTATGCTCAGGTGTCCACAAACGTTTATCCATATAGTGTAGATTATAGGATAAAAATCCGGGATATAATAATGGTATATAATGTTAATAATGTGATATAATAATAGGATGTAATAATGTTCTGTAATGTTAATGTTAATCACAAGGGCGGTGCATGTAGGGTCTTCTATTAGTTTTCTATTTTTTTTTTCTATTATCATTATTATACTTCCCCTCCTTGAACTGCCACCTTAACGTGGTGGAGGGGTTTGAGTACCCGAATGACCCTAGGAGCTATGTTGTCCGGGGCTATATGCTGGTAGGGTCTCCCAAGGCAAACAGGTCCTAGGCGACGGGTCAGACTAAGAGCGGTTCAAAAAACCCTTATGAGAAAAAACAGACCAAGGACCGTGACGTCGCCCGGTACGGCGCAGCCGGGGCCCCACCATGGAGCCAGGCCCGGGGTTGGGGCTCGTATGCGAGCGCCTGGTGGCCGGGCCTTCCCCCATGGGGTCCGGCCGGGCTCAGCCCGAAGGAGCGACGTGGGGCCGCCTTCCAGTGGGCTCACCACCTGCAGGAGGGACCGTAAGAGGTCGGTGCTGAGAGGATCGGGCAGCAGTCGAAGGCGGGGGCCTCGACAACCCGATCCCTGGACACGGAAGCTAGCCCTAGGGACATGGAATGTCACCTCGCTGGCGGGGAAGGAGCCTGAGATTGTGCGTGAGGTTGAGAGGTTCCGACTAGAGATAGTCGGGATCACCTCTACGCACGGCTTGGGCTCTGGAACCACACTCCTCGAGAGAGGATGGACTCTTCACCACTCTGGAGTTGCCCATGGTGAAAGGCGGCGGGCTGGTGTGGGTTTGCTTATAGCCCCCCAGCTCAGCCGCCATGTGTTGGAGTTTACCCCGGTGAATGAGAGGGTCGTTTCCCTGCGCCTACGGGTCGGGGATAGGTCTCTCACTGTCGTGTGTGCCTACGGGCCAAACGGCAGTGTAGAGTACCCGGCCTTCTTGGGGTCTCTGGGAGGGGTGCTGGACAGTGCTCCGACTGGGGACTCCGTCGTTCTACTGGGAGACTTCAATGCCCACGTGGGCAGCGACAGTGATACCTGGAGGGGCGTGATTGGGAGGAACGGCCCCCCTGATCTGAACCCGAGCGGTGTTCAGTTATTGGACTTCTGTGCTAGTTACAGTTTGTCCATAACGAACACCATGTTCAAGCATAAGGGTGTCCATCAGTGCACGTGGCACCAGGACACCCTAGGCCGTAGGTCGATGATCGACTTTGTGGTCGTTTCATCTGACCTGCGGCCGTATGTCTTGGACACTCGGGTAAAGAGAGGGGCGGAGCTGTCAACTGATCACCACCTGGTGGTGAGTTGGATCCGATGGCGGGGGAGGAAGCTGGACAGACTCGGCAGACCCAAGCGTACTGTGAGGGTCTGCTGGGAACGTTTGGCCGAGTCTCCTGTCAGAGAGATCTTCAACTCCCACCTCCGGCGGAGCTTTGACCGGATCCCGAGGGAGGCCGGAGATATTGAGTCCGAGTGGACCATGTTCTCCACCTCCATTGTCGAAGCGGCCGCTCGGAGCTGTGGCCGTAAGGTCTCCGGTGCCTGTCGAGGCGGCAATCCCCGAACCCAGTGGTGGAAACCGGAAGTAAGGGATGCTGTCAAACTGAAGAAGGAGTCCTATCGGGCCTGGTTGGCTTGTGGGACTCCTGAGGCAGCTGACAGGTACCGGCAGGCCAAGCGAACTGCAGCCCGGGTGGTTGTGGAGGCAAAAACTCGGGCCTGGGAGGAGTTCGGTGAGGCCATGGAGAAGGACTATCGGCTGGCCTCGAAGAGATTCTGGCAAACCGTCCGGCGCCTCAGGAGAGGGAAGCAGTGCCCTACCAATGCTGTTTACAGTGGAGGTGGGGAGCTGTTGACCTCAACTGGGGATGTCGTTGGACGGTGGAAAGAATACTTCGAGGATCTCCTCAATCCCGCCGTCACGTCTTCCATTGAGGAAGCAGAGGCTGAGGGCTCAGAGGTGGACTCGTCCATCACCCAAGCTGAAGTCACCGAGGTAGTAAAGAAACTCCTCGGTGGCAAGGCACCGGGGGTGAATGAGATCCGCCCTGAGTACCTCAAGTCTCTGGATGTTGTGGGGCTGTCTTGGCTGACACGCCTCTGCAGCATCGCGTGGCGGTCGGGGACAGTGCCTCTGGAATGGCAGACCGGGGTGGTGGTCCCTCTTTTTAAGAAGGGGGACCGGAGGGTGTGTTCCAACTATAGGGGGATCACACTTCTCAGCCTACCTGGGAAAGTCTATGCCAGGGTACTGGAGAGGAGAATACGGCCGATAGTAGAACCTCGGATTCAGGAGGAACAGTGTGGTTTTCATCCAGGCCGTGGAACACTGGACCAGCTCTATACCCTCTACAGGGTGCTGGAGGGTTCATGGGAGTTTGCCCAACCAGTCCACATGTGTTTTGTGGATTTGGAAAAGGCATTCGACTGTGTCCCTCGCAGCGGCCTGTGGAGGGTGCTCCCGGAGTATGGGGTCCGGGGCCCTTTACTAAGGGCTGTCCGGTCCCTGTACGACCGAAGCAGGAGCTTGGTTCGCATTGCCGGCAGTAAGTCAGACTTGTTCCCGGTGCATGTTGGACTCCGGCAGGGCTGCCCTTTGTCACCGGTTCTGTTCATAATTTTTATGGACAGAATTTCTAGGCGCAGCCAGGGGCCGGAGGGTGTCCGGTTTGGTGACAACACGATTTCGTCTCTGCTCTTTGCAGATGATGTTGTCGTGTTGGCTTCATCAGACCAGGACCTTCAGCACGCACTGGGACGGTTTGCAGCCGAGTGTGAAGCGGCTGGGATGAGAATCAGCACCTCCAAATCCGAGGCCATGGTCCTCAGTCGGAAAAGGGTGGCTTGCCCACTTCAGGTTGGTGGAGAGTTCCTGCCGCAAGTGGAGGAGTTCAAGTATCTTGGGGTTTTGTTCACGAGTGAGGGAAGGGTGGAACGGGAGATTGACAGACGGATCGGTGCATCTTCTGCAGTAATGCGGTCGATGTACCGGTCTGTCGTGGTAAAGAAAGAGCTGAGCCGCAAGGCGAAACTCTCGATTTACCGGTCAATCTACGTTCCTACTCTCACCTATGGTCATGAGCTCTGGGTCATGACCGAAAGGACAAGATCCCGGATACAGGCGGCCGAAATGAGCTTTCTCCGCAGGGTGGCTGGGCGATCCCTTAGAGATAGGGTGAGAAGCTCGGTCACTCGGGAGGAGCTCAGAGTAGAGCCGCTGCTCCTCCACATCGAGAGGGGTCAGCTGAGGTGGCTCGGGCATCTGTTCCGGATGCCTCCTGGACGCCTTCCTGGGAAGGTGTTCCGGGCGCGTCCCACTGGGAGGAGACCCCGGGGAAGACCTAGGACACGCTGGAGAGACTATGTCTCCCGGCTGGCCTGGGAACGCCTTGGTGTCCCCCCGGAAGAGCTGGAAGAAGTGTCTAGGGAGAGGGAAGTCTGGGCATCTCTGCTTAGACTGCTGCCCCCGCGACCCGGCCTCGGATAAGCGGGAGAAGATGGTATGGTATGGTATTATTATACTTAATTTCCATCAATCAATAAATTACATTTGATTTGTCCCATACAGTCATACAGAGTAAAACATGTAGTCAAATGCTTTTTTACGACTGTCTAATACTAAAGACTGTACATGCCAATAGAAATGAAAAAATGATAAAATATATATATTTTTAAATGCTACTTTATGCATAGAGATAAAAGATTCATGTAAAAACGGTTATTGAAAAAGCATAACTATTATAAAGAAGAACACAAGGTTTGGACCATAACACTACCAGTATGCCAAGTTGCAAAGAAGATGTAGACAATGGATAATTGTAGATTTTTTTATTATATTAAATATGTCCTACAACTGCATCCTAGACATATTAAACTACAACACATTTTAATTCTTCTGTCCTTTATAAAAGATGCTCTACACTATACACAAATATTTATGGATCCCTGACTATAAGATTGGTATGTGCTCCTTTTTAAACATCCCATTCCACATTTAGTTCTTATTTCCTCTTATAATAACTGGGGGAAGATCTGGGAAGATGTTCCACTAGATTTTGTAGAGATTTGTGCCACTCATTCAGAGACAAGGGTGTTAGTAAAGAGTAAAGGGTAAATATAAAACTTAAAAAATAGAAATATCTTTTTTTTTTTTTACATGAATTGTTGCATTCTGAATGGACCCTCTCTATGCAAAAGGGTTTATAGATGAAGATACAGACAGAACAAGACACCTGATGGAACTTGGTTCATGAAGATGGTTCATTTTCATCTGTATGGTTTATTACTGAATGTTCTGGGGAGTTTATTGGATTAATACTAAAGCAGCTTTTCTATAAAGTCAATCAGAACCAGCTGTAACTTTTTTTGGCTATAGGAGCAATAGCAGTGTACAAAATCTGGCAACCCAGCCTACAGTGCAGCCTGAATGAAGGAGTCTTTCTTGTCTTTGGGAAACCACCAAGAAGGAGAAGACACAGCTACAGAAGTGCATACTCTGCTGGAAACATCTACTTGTGCACCATTGATTCTGGTTTTACCCTTAAAGCTCAATAAATAAATAAATATAAAGGAAATACTTCTGGGAAAAATCCGAACATACTAATTTAATAAAACACACACAACATTAAAAGGCCATGATGACTTTATTGGAGCAGGATATGCTCATAGACCACGTGTGAAACAAAGGGAAATGAATAGAAGTCGATTTCGAGAGGGTGACCCATAGGGGCCACTGCATTACTGCATTTGGAGGAGTGATGAGGCGGCTGTTTTATGAAGCAGTGGATAATAGCGTAGGAGATATTTAGGGGATTAAAATAGAAGAAGATGTGACATTACAATTACATACATTCAGTTTGAAAACCGTTTTATTTATAGGTATTTGCAACCCACGTATTGCAGAAGCGAGGATCCACCAAGAGACTAGAAGCAGCTACGAGACACCTGAATCACGAACTGAAAAATCCACTAATGAAACTTGGCTCATTGGTTTAAATGTATTATTCTGGTCAAGGCTGCAGAGGATAATGAAGAAATTCCAGAAATACTGGGCACAAACCAGAAGGTCATCATGAATGTACCTCACAGATCTGCATTTGATCTCACTTCCTTCTGTATTCTACAGCAGTGGTCCCCAACCGCCTGGGTCAATTGGTACCGGGCCGCACAGAAAGAATACATAACTTACATTATTTCCGTTTTTATTCATTATCTGATTCTGAACGCTGTTTTATTTTGGATAATGACCGGATTTTCTCCTCCACATCTGTCTATGACTCACTCTTGATGCAGGTCATGATGCCTCTGTCACATGTCTTACCTCCATCCGCTACCTTCTTAAAGGGGCTCCGGCCGCTAACACATAATACATTACCGCTAAATTCAAACCCCCAAGCGAGCAAAATGAACAAACAACAACACAGTGGATTCACGATTATTATTATATTTAGAAAATACCAGTTTTTATGGTCGTATCATTTAAATTTATTGTATTTATCCGGCACACTTTAAAGGCCGGTCCGTGAAAATATTGTCAGATGTTAAACCGGTCCGTGGCGCAAAAAAAGGTTGGGGACCGCTGGTCTACAGTGTGGGGTTCAGCCACCAAGATTCACAGCTTTTCTTTACCCCGTGATGAGGTGGATTCAAAAAGTTTCGAGTCTACCACCGTTTACAAGAAGTACTGTTTTTCTACGTTTACACACTATCACCTTAATAGTTGTCTTACTCAGCAATACAGCGATCCCAGCGTTCCTGACACTTCTGGAATGAGCAATCCGAGGAACGACCGATTTCACAAAATGTAGTTCATTAAAAAGTAAAATATTTGAGTTAAAGTAAAAGTCTCTCTCGTTGCGTTAGGAAGGGCATCCAACATAAAAAATGTGCCAAATCAAACATGCGGATGGTCCGCTGTGCGACCCCTAATGGGAGAAGCCGAAAGAAAGTTTTTAGTTGTTGTATTGGACTTACATCCTTAGACTTTTCTAGCTCTCTGTTGTGAAGTCACTACATTCAGGTGATCTCCAGAGTCCACAAAGAGATCCTGATTGAGAGCACTACTTTCAGAACATTTTGAATATTTGGTGATTAAATCGATCTGCATCAGCGTATATCATCTCCAAACTGGTGAATGATTGAACAATACTCTTAAAAACATGATGGGTTGAAGACCTTCATCTTCCTGAAACACTTAAACTAGAGCTTATTTTTTTCTCTGTTTATTTCATGTATTTGTGCATTTTAAAATAAAATATGCTGCAATTCCTCCTGACAGCGTTTTAGACTGATGGGATCCGAAATCTGTATCCTAGTGAACCAGTGCTGAGGCGATTGTTGTAGAAGTGTAAAAGGTCACGCATTCGCACCGAACCGTTTCAGTACAGGGCTTTCGGGTCGGTGCACACATGTTCCGATTGCAATCCTTTTTACATGTGGAACATCTGTAAAAGCTGAGTTCCTTCACCAACATATTAAGCGGCAGACCGCAATTTTGTTTAATCACGCTGCCACTTCCTGTCATCGCCCAACGTTTCTAACCACAGTCTCGCGATGTGGATTCTTTTGCATTTTATGTCCAGCTTTCAGAATTCCTCTGAAAAGGAGAAAATCCTGAAAATTCTGCATTTCGAGGGAGTGAATGAATGAAGGATGGAAGGAATGAAGATAAAGTCTGAAGTCTGCTGAAATATTTAGAACGGTTAAGTACTGTTAGGAAAAAGCAAACTGATTTACAAAATAATTAACAATCGCGTTTTAAGTAAATGAGACTAAATCAAGTGTTTTAATGGTTATTTAAAGACATTTTCTTCTTTTCTAAAGCCTAGATATGATTTCCTATTTCAAGAAATCTTCCCAAGTGTAATTATCTTACAGCACTGGCAGATATTTTGACTTGATTCTAGTCGTATCTTCTTAAATCATACGTTTATGCTGAAATCAGTAGAACAGTTAAGTAGATCGTATCTTTATCAAATTAAATATTAAATGTAAAACACACACAAACACACACATATACACATCTTAAATAGAGTCTAACAAATGTAAACTATTTCATATAGTTTTTTCGTTTGTTTAAGTTTATTTAATCAATTTAATTTGTGGTGATTTAATCGATTACTCAACTGGAATTAATATAATAAAATAAGCATATTGCATACATTTGATTTTGAATATTTTATTTGTATATATTTTATTTAAACCAAGCAGGCATTTTATTTAAAATTGTTTTCAAAATGTAAACTGTTGATGTTTACAAATGTTAATAATAATAATAATAATAATAATAATAAACAGCATTAATAAAAAAAAGACAAGCAATTTTATATTTTGCATTTCCGAAATTAAACCGAACCGTGATGTGTGTGTACCGTTACACCCCTGGTTCATTAATCTTCTTCTTCTTTCGGCTTCTCCCATTAGGGGTCGTCACAGCGGATCATCCGTCTCCATGCCCCCCTGTCCTCTACATCTGCCTCTTTTACACCAACTACCTGCATGTCTTCCCTCACCACATCCATAAACCTCCTCCTTGGCCTTCCTCTTTTCCTCCTTCCTGGTGGCTCCATCCTCAGCATTCTCCTACTGATATACCCCATGTCCCTCCTCTGCACATGTCCAAACCATCTCAATCACACCTCCCTCACCTTGTCTCCAAAACGTCCAACATGCGCTGTCCCTCTAATAAACTCATTTCTAATTCTGTCCATCATCATCACTCCCAACAAAAACCTCAACATCTTCAGTTCTGCTACCTCCAGCTCCGCCTCCTGTCTTTTACTCAATGCCACTGTCTCTAAACCATACAACATCTCAGGTCTCACCACAGTCCTATAAACTTTTTCTTTCACTCTCACAGATACTCTTCTATCACAGATCACTCCTGCTATCACTCTTCTCCACCCACTCCACCCTGCCTGCACTCTTTTCTTCACTTCTCTAACACACTCTCCATTACTCTGCACTGTTGACCCCAGGTACCTGAACTCCTCCACCTTCTCCACCTCTTCTCCCTGCAACCACACCCCTGTTTCATTGATAAAGTCTTCAAAGCATTTTTGTTTGTTGCTCTGGATAAGAGGCGTGTGCTAAATGCTTCACCTCTCATTTCTTCTGTCCGTGTCTTTAGTTCCTTTGTGACGTGATTCCCATAATTATTGTAACAATAATGTTAGGATTCATAACTTTTGCACTGTGTCACGTCTATGGGGGTCACGTGATGAAAGAACGAACGACACGGACTAGAAGAGTCGAGTGGTAAACTCAAATCTGTTGACATAACCTGCAGAGATTTTGCGATGCATTGCCCATGCGTGTCCAGTGAAAATAAACAAATGAGATTATTCGTTCTTCTGAGTCTCATTAAAGACCAATCTTTCATGAACGACTCGTCGCTAGAAAGCAAAACTTTATTTCTTAACATTAAGTTAACATATAGAATTCAAAAGAAATCAACCAAATAAAAATATTTCTATTTGGGATGTACATTTGCTTAGTGTGTGAATGCCTCGAACCACCTGATGCACTACAAACATCAGCAGAAGCAGCATTTGATTGGTGGTAGAAACATTTTTATGATGTGTATTAGTAATAATTAACATTGATGATGGATGACGAGTTTTTTTTTTTTCCACAACAGCTGATAACTGAAACACAGACCGAAGTCTTGCTGTAGCTCAGTGGTTAAGGCTCTGGGATTCTTATCAGAAGGTCAGGAGTTCAAGCCCTGGTATCCCCACTATTGGGGCCCCTGAGCATGGACACCTTCTGAGTGCTGCATCATGGCGTGTTTAACTGCATAAATTAAGGCCAGTCCAAAGAAACAATAACATTGCTCGAACAGATATCGACAAAGCGATGGATGCTCATTTCAGGCATCTCGAACAGAATGAATCAGCAGGTATAAACTTGTGTATGTGTGTGATCGAGATTGTGCCACAGAAATGGGCGAAATAAAATTTAAATACCCCTAAAGACACACTAGATCTGATAACAGGCACTTGCAAAAAGATTAGATATTACCTCTCAGTGCCATTTTACCAACATATTAATCAGGTGCTGTTATATTATAATATCATAAACTGTGATATTAAATATTACGCTCTAATAAATTCTTATGGGCAGCAATCAGACTAGAGTTAAGGGTGTAGTGAAGATTCACAATTTCAAGTTAATTAAACTACGCAGGAGCAGATTGTGTATGATTATTATGATTGTTCTAAGATTATTTACTGTTTTTTTTTTTTTCTTACTTAGTTAGTAAGAATTAAACCAACCCCAGCCATTAGGGTTGCACAAGCCAGTGCACTCTTAGTCCCGGTCCCAAGCCCGGATAAATGGGGAGGGTTGCGTTAGGAAGGGGATCCAGCGTAAAAACGTGCCAAAACGAACATGCGGATCTTGAATACGGATGATCCGCTGTGGCGACCCCTAATGGGAGAAGCCGAAAGAGAGTTAGTTTTAAGAAGAATTAGTTAGTAAGAATTAAAGCTATTTCTTTTACCTGCAAATTGAGACGTCATTCGAGGCATTGCATTTTTAAAGACTTTATTTTAACCGTAATAACTGGTTTTAAGGTTGCCAAGTAAAAAAATGCTCAATAATCACACTTAGGACTTCGTAAGCACGATTTATTCCAAATGCTTGTTTTATGTCAACGCCAACACCTTTTTTTTTTTTTTTTTACAACCGAATAACAAATTATAACTTCAGTAGTAGGTCAGCATGCTCTTTCCAAACATTATCCAGTATGTTCTTTTTTATTTTTGGAATTAACTTATAGCTCTTTACTAACGTATTCTGTCGTTTCATTTCAGTTTCTCATGTTGAATATCTTTCAGTGTTCAACGACGACAAAATACATTCAATATGTAAAACAATATTGAATGTATTTTGTCGTCGTTGAACACTGAAAGATATTCAACATGAGAAACTGAAATAATAATAATGAGTAATAATTTCGCTTTGGTTTTTTTTTGCATCGTAACTACTGTGTGCATTTGAATCCTGATTTTAATAGTAATCTTGTTTTTAGCCGAAATGCTTCGTCTCATTTTAAAACAGAAAATATAGTGATGACGATTCTTATATTGTTCGGTAGCTCTGATTTTAAGATCTTTCACACAAATGAAGAAAAGTAAAATAATAATTAACAGTAGTTTTAAGTTAATTACACTAAGTTGATTGCTTGGAACAAGTGTTTTAAGTCAAGTCAAGTCAAGACATCAACAGTCAAGGTGAATGGTGTGTGTTTACCCCTGATGAGCAGCCGTGGCGACTGTGGCAACGAAAAACTCCCTTAGATGTAATGAGGAAGAAACCTTGAGAGGAACCAGACTCAAAAAGGGAACCCATCCTCATTTGGGTGATTTAATGGTTATTTAAAGTTTAGTTTCTTTTCTAAAGCCTAGATATGTTTTTTTTATTTCAAGAAATCTTACCAAGAGTAATTATTTTACAGCACTGGCAGATATTTTGATTTGTTTCTAGTCGTATCTTACGATGGCCGAGAAGTGCAAAACACACTAACAAATCCGAAAACAAATTGACAAATTAAAAAACACTAACAAATCCAAAAACAAAATAACAAATGCAAAAACATATTAACAAATCCAGAAACTCATTAACAAATCCGCAAACACAACGACAATTCAGACAAAGCGGAAAAAGTAGGTATAGTTTGTGAATGGAAAACGTACCGATCATTGGACGAGACACCTGTCATTCAAGATATACAGGAAGTATGAAATCTTATAACTTTGTTTCTTGTACATGTGTAAAGTTCTCTGTTTACTTTATTTTTTATTTGGATTAATGCACCTTTAAATATAAAAAAATAACAGAAGTAAACATTGGCAAGCAAGGAGAAACTGGAATTAATTCAAAGCTACTTTGAGGAAGGACATTCATATGCAGTGATGTTGGAGATGCTGCAGTTCATCATGACATAAAGATTTAGTTTGTGCACTTTTACACACGTACACTTTCTCCTGCCACAGACTGTTGTTACAGTTACTTTCTTTCGGCTTCTCCCATTAGGGGGCGCCACAGCGGATCATCCGCATGTTTGATTTGGAACATGTTTTTACGCTGGATGCCCTTCCTAACGCAACCCTCCCCATTTATCCGGGCTTGGGACCGGCACTGAGAGTGGCTGGGGTTGGTTCCCTGACCGGGGATCGAACCCGGGCCGCAGCGGTGAGAGCGCCGCAGCCTAACCACTAGACCACCAGGGAACCCTCTATTGCACTTCCTGTATATCTTGAATGACAGGTGTCTTGTCCAACGATCAGTAAGTGTTTCCATTTGCTAACTATACCTACCTTTTCCCATTTGTTTGAATTGTTGTTGTGTTTTCAGATTTGTTAACATGCTTCTGTATTTGTTCATTTGTTTTTGGATTTATTTTATTTTCGGATTTGTTATTGTGTTTTCTAATTTGTTAATGTGTTTTGCACTTCTCGGAAACCGTAGTATCTTTTTTAATCATACGTTTATTCCTTTTATTTGGACAGTATTTTTTTGCTGTGCACATTCCCTAGAGTAGGGATGTGATTGCTCAGTGCATGAGATGGTGGACTTTGGATTAGAAGGTTATGAGTTCAATTCCCACCAAGCTGTCACTGTTTAGGCCCTGAGCATCTCGTTTAACCCTCAAGTCTGTCTGGATATGGGAGTCTGTTAAATGACATTAATGTAATGTACATTTGAATTTTATTCATATAATGCATTTAACAATGGGTTAATTGCGAGTGACGACGATGGACAGGATTAGAAATGAGTTTATTAGCGGGACAGAGCATGTAGGACGTTTTGGAGACAAGATGAGGGTGGTGTGATTAAGATGGTTTGGACATGTGCAGAGGAAAGAAGAAGGAATGCATTTAACAATGGATGTTGTCCCAAAGCAGCTTTACAGAAATAGATAAACAACAAATACAAATTTGAAATGATTAAATTAGTCCCTATATGTTTATCCCTAATGAGCGAGCCTGGAGAAACTCCCTGAGATGGTATGAGGAAGAAACCTTGAGAGGAACCAGATTTAAAAGGGAACCCATCCCATAAATGTCCATTAATTACAGTTCCATCATTGTTGAAGTTATCAGCTATTCTCTGATGGAGACTTGAGTGCAAAACTCTTCATGATGATTGTAGTCCCAAGCCATAATGGTATTCGGACATCAGAACTGACGCTATTCTTGAACTGTAAGAATGTAGAAATCCTTCTCGTCTGATTCATTCTTTGAAATAATATTCAGAGAGCATAGGTGAACTCAATCAGGACCGTTTCATAATAATCATTAAGAGAAAAAAAACATTTACGGACTATAAAAACTTAAAGAAGGTGTGAACTTGAGAAGCTTAACCAATAAACCATGCTAGCATTTCATTACCTTTGTGTCTCATGGCCACATTATAAAATTGCTTGGGCAATTTGGTTTATGTTTGTGGAAGGAACTAATAAATTAAAGAAATGTTTTTATGGGCTTTCTTGTTATTTCTGCATTTCTGCTGCAAATCAAAGAAGTTCGTGTTAACGATCGATATAATGAGATAACAGCACAAACTTCTTCAGCAGTTTGAGCTACAGGCGCTCGTCTGTTAGATCGGACCACACGGACCAGCCTTCACTCCTCACGTGCATCATGAGCCTCGTCCCCCACGACCCTGTTGCCGGTTCACCACTGTTCCTTCCTTGGAGCACTTTTGATAGACACTGACCACTGCAGACCAGGAACATCTCACAAGAGCTGCAGTTTTGGAGATGCTCTGACCCAGATGTCTAGACGTCACAATTTGTTTATTATTATTAAATTTGAAAACATACACAACATTGCCAAGGGTATAAAAAAATAAACTAGAGTTAGCGTAGTGTCGCTGTGGCTACTCACTTCATACCGGAAATACGATGTTTTGGGCATGCGGGAGAACTCTAAAGAATCCAGAGTGCTAGCGTTAACCGCTAACCAGGAAGTGGCTCGCCGGCTAATGCTAGTGCTATAGATTCTTTTGCGCTCTATTTCCAGCTTCAAGAATTTCTCTTATAAGCAGAAAATCTTGACAATTTTACGCACTGAGGGAGTGAATAAATAAAGGATAGCAGAAATTTAAACATTTGTTAAAGTGTGCTCAAATAAATAGAACAATTAAATAAATCGTATCTTTAGAAAATTTTATATTTAAATGTAACACACACACACACACACACACACACACACACACACACACTTATAAACACTTACATACACATCTGTATTACTCAAATGGGGTCTAACAAATGTAAACTATTATGTTAAAATATTCCATTTATTTATTTTAATTTAGTCAAATTTATTTGTGGCAATTTAATTGATTACTGAATGTAATCAAAATAATAAAAAGTCTATTGCTTTAATTTGGTTTATTATAATACATTTTTTTTTTATAACTTTTTATACAAAATTATTTTATATATTCTTTAACCAACCAGGCATTTTATTTTATTTTTTTCATGTAAACTGTAGCTGTTTACAAATTTTAATAATAAAAAGCATCAATAAAAATAATTCGTCTTTACACATTTCATTGAGTCATAAGTCCAAACAAGATATTATTTCTATTTTTGACCAATCATAATCCCAGATCTAAGCCCCACCCTCATTTCCACTGCATTCCCAGACGGATTCTTTTGTTCATCTTTTACTGAGAACGTGATTTTCTGGGATCAGTATATGTGCTCTGGGTTTATTATTTTCAGACGCTGCATTGTTCATTTATATTTCTTTTTTCTCTTGACCTTGCACACTGATCCATCTGTATTCCCCGTGTCCTAATTATCGGCCCTGCAGCAGGACAGAAGACCCGCTCTGATTTAGCAATTATCATCACCCACATCTCTCAAGAACATTTCGCACAATGTCACGAATTCCTCCTGTAAGGACGAGGAACTCAATGACACTCTCTGGCTCTGTATCTGTTCTCTCAATGTATTTCGATTTTAAACAGGAATGTAGGTGGTGGCTCAGTGGTTTAGATGTTGGACATCTGATCAGAAGATCATGAGGTTAACCTTAACCCTCAATTGCTCATTTGTATAGATGAGATAGTTATAAGTTGCTCTGGATTAGTGCCTGCTAAATGCCATGAATGTAACTGTCTGGTGGAGGTGGTGATTTAGTGGTTACGGCATTGGATTTTGCAGTCCAAGGGCGTGAGTTCAAATCCATCCACCCTAAACTGCCAATCCTGGGGCAAGGCTATTAACCCCATAGCTGCTAAGTTGTAGGAATAAGGTAAATGTAAGTCACTCTCAATAAGGGCATCTGCCAAATGCCGTAAATGTGAATGTCCATTGATACCCCAAGGCTGCAAGCAGTGACCAACTCTTCTATAAATTAAATAAGTATCTTCTTCTACTTTCGGCTGCTCCCTCTAGGGGTTCGCCATATCGGATCATCCGTCTCCATACCCCCCTGTCCTCTACATCTGCCTCTTTCAACCCAACTCCCTGCATGTCTTCCCTCACCACATCCATAAACCTCCTCCTTGTTCTTCCTCTTTTCCTCCTTCCTGGTGGCTCCATCCTCAGCATTCTCCTACTGATATACCCCATGTCCCTCCTCTGCACATGTCCAAACCATCTCAATCACACCTCCCTCACCTTGTCTTCAAAACGTCCTACATTGTATGGTCTCTAAACCATACAACATCGCAGGTCTCTCATATTTGGTATATAATAATCCCGTATCGATGAACGTTTGATAGATTTGCTCATATTCAAGATAATGTTGCTCACCAACATATTTTTTATTTGCAGTGTGTTTTTATATTCGCTGTGTTTGTAAACAAATGCAATGACAATGTGTGTAAAGTCCAGACTTCTGACGTTAATTCCTTTTTTTTTTTTTTATACAACCGTTATAAGGAAGCGCATCAAGCTATTTTTAAGCGCAGTCCTCCTCGGGGGGTGGGGGTGGGGGGAGTGATTTATTCGGTCTGCTCAGTTCTTTTTTTGTGACATTGCATCATTAACGTGTGCACAAATGAGGCACCAACAGGTCTCGAGTTATTTATAAACGTGGCCTTCGAAAGCGTTTTCGACATCATTAATGCGCATTAAGCAGGTAAGTCAGAGACGGAGCAATAACATCAAATCAAACAAACACATCAAAATGATATACATTATGTGGCAAACATTTGTGGACACCTGATAATAAGATTCTTATATGCTTTTTGAATATTCCATTCCACATTCAGTCTCCATTTGCCATTATAATAACCTCCACTCTTCTGAGAAGATGTTCCACCAGATTTTGTTGTCCAGATTTTTGCTCATTCAGCCAGTTAGTACAGTCAGGTACTTATGTAGGTGAGGTGAGGAGGCCTGGGGTGTAATCAGCTTTCCAATTCATCCCAAAGACGCTCAAGAGGGTTTAGAGCTCTTTAGCAGGCCGCTCAAGATCTTTACTCCAACACATCCATATGGTCTCCATATGTTCATGGAGCTGGTTTTGTGGAACAAATAGGAAGACATTTCATGCATCCAAAACATCCTATACAACTGTGTGCCTTAAATATTGTGCAAAAGAACCACATATGGCTGGAAAAGTAATGGTTCCTGTAACATTTGGCCATAATTGTACCACATACACATCTTTCATAAGGCACTGTTACGTTCCCACCTTGGCTAGGCCTAGGGGAGTGTGGGAACAATAACCATTTAGATGTTACGGGTTGTTTGGACAAAAAGCAGGACCACAGTTTAGAGTAGTTATTGTTTTAATGGTCAAGTGCAGTAAGGTAAACAATCGATTTCCAAAAGTGTTTCACAGAGTCAAGAAGACTAGACTCACACTGGCAAAAGAACATGGACAGTGCCAAAGAAATGACCATGAGAAAAAAGGTCTACTCTATGCTGTATTTTGGAAGCTTAACCTAACTAACAAACAGCAACAGACTAGCTGACTACTCTAGGCTATGCTACAAGAAAATACAGTGGGTGGCACCTGCCCTCTAACTAGGGTGTCTAAACAATAGCAAAACCTACGTGGTGAAATGTAGGTGCGCACACATTCTTACCTGTTCCTAAACCAGGTGAGCTAGTAATCGAGACAACTAGCGACAACTAGCAACAACTAGCGACAAGCTTTCTCTCTTTCTTCATTCTCTCTTTCTTCATTCTCTCTTCTTTCATTATTTCCCCTCTCATCCCCCCCCCCCCCCCCCCCCCCCCCGGGGACTTCAGGAGCTGCTTTTAAATGGAAGGCTCCGCCTCCTCTGGTCAGGCTCTTGCTCATCATTGGTCCTTTTTCCAGGCCTCCATTTTAATTACTAGGTAGCTCCACCTATAGATAATAAAGAATGAAGAAAAGGGGGGAGGGGGAGAGCAGTAGAAAAAAAAACAGTTGACACGTAACAGGCACCGTTATGGTAAATGGTTCCTGCTGTTGCAAAATTTAATTTCAATTCATGTGTAATCATTTCTAACCATATTTATCCTACAGAATTTATTTATTTTGCCTTACTATTTTGTGAATGGAGGTCGGAGCTGAAGGGAGTGAAAAAGAGAAAAGTGTGTTGGTAAGGATCACACACGGGTATTTTTTTTATTTTTATTTTTTACTAACAAGTATTCTCTGTTGCAGTGGGTGACAGAGGGGATGAAAGGAGGACGGACAGATGAGAGAGAGAAAAACCAGGCACAGGTGTGTGATCCTTACCACCCATTTCCTGCAGCACTTCTCTTCATTCACAAAGCAGCACTTGCCACTGCTATAATAATAATAATAATAATAATAATAATAATGATGATGATGATGATGATGATGATGATGATGATGATGATGATGATGATAATAAACAATACAATAAAAAATAATAAAAGTAATTAATAATAATAATAATAATAATAATAATAATAATAATAATAATAAAATAATAAATAAATTAACAAATAAAATAATAAATAAAAAATACAATAAAAGATAATAAAAGTAATTCATACATAATGATAATAATAATAATAATAAAATAATAATAATAAAAATAATTAATACATAATAATAATTATAATTCTAATAATAATAATTCTAATAATAAAAATATATAAGGACTGGGCATTATATTAATACATTGGTAATAAATGGACATGATGCACTTTTGTATATCATAAAATGGCAGCTCAGTGATTAAATTGTTGGCCTTCCAATTAAAAGGTAATAAGTTAAAATCCCCCAGTACCAAGTTATCACTGCTGGGCCCTTTAATCAAGGCCCTGCTCAGGTGTATAAAAAGAGCTAATTGTAAGATGATCTGGATAAGGGCATCTGCAAAATGTCATAGATATATATGTGAAAAGATATCAGTTGATATCAATTTTGATTTCAAACCTTTACTACAAGCTCTGAATCCCACCACTGCCAAGTTACTATTGCTGGGCCCTTGATTGAGGCCCTAAATTTTTAAATTGTTCAGGTGTATAAAAAGAGATAATTGTAAGTTGATCTGGATATGAGTGTCTGCTGATATCAGTTGATATCAAATATGATTTCAAACATCTGCTGCAATCTTCAAAAAAATTGTAAAATCATTTCTGATCATGCAATCATTTTTTTTTTACTTATAAATATTAAACTACGATGTCAGTTTATTAGTAACCCTGTCTACACTCAACTCTATATCACGATGCATATAATATCAATGAACTGTCATAAGATACGCCATTTTGGTCGCATCACTCACTCCTGGAACAAAGTCAAACGAAACTTCCTTTCTTCCTCCCTACTGCTGTTTAATACAAGTTTTTTTAAAAAGTGCAGTGTGTTTGTTCAGATGAACGCTGAGCGCGGTTCTGAGAGCTCCTTGCATGCTAATTGTGCATTATTGTGGTAGACGGAGAACCCTGGGGTTTCTAATATAACCACGAGGCGTCTTGAAATGGAATGAGAACTTTTTTTTTTCTCTCTCTTGTCACAAGGTGATATTTGAGGACGACGACAACAAAAATAACTTCAAATGATCTGTTTTTTCCCCCTGAGATTTTTCAGAAAAGTAGTTGATAACAAACTGAATAGAATAGTGTTTTTTTTATATGCGCTATTTAGGAAGAAATATTTTTTTTGCCAACCCATAAATCTGTGTGTATAAGAGTGAAATTAAGCCGTCACTCCGGACTTGGCCTGACAGCCTACAGGCTAAATGAGGAACGTTGACGTAGCATAAAAACGCTTCTCTCTCTCTCTGACAGTTCTCTTCAGCACTGAGAAGACAAAACACAACACTGATAGGAGAGAAGGTACTGCTGCGGTCGTAACAACTCGCCCGGGCAAAAGTAAAAGTAGTGATCAGGGGGTGGAAAAAAGATTATTCAGCTACGAGTAAGTCGTCACATGGACTAGCGAAGAGCAGCCTCAGGAGGAAATCCATAACTGCCTGGTTTGGAAAATGCAACATTGAAAGCCTACGGTGAATGATGAGGACAGCTGAGAAGATTAGCGTTTGTCTTCCCTCCATCACAGATATTTGCACCACATGCTGCATCCACAAAGCCACCAGCATTGTGGACACACACACACACACACACACACACACACACACACACACACACTCTCTCTTTATCCTCCTGCTGGCTAGAAAACAGTACAGACACATTCGAGGTCTTTAGTTAGACTGTGTGAGTTTCTGCCCCATGCTATCCAGACTTTCTTTACCAGAGACTGCAATGAAACACACACCCACACACACACACACACACACACACACACACACACACACATGTACACACACGTTCAATAAAATTCAATTCAGCTTTATTTGTAGAGCGCGTTTAACAATGGACATTGTCCCGAAGCAACTTTACAGAGATAAAGTTTGTTCCTTATAAGTTTATGAGCAAGTGGCCTTCAGAGGAAACCTTGAGAAGATTGTCACAGAATTCCATTCATTACAGCTCCATCATTGTTTAAGTGTACTGTTCAGTAATCAGAAATAGCTTCATTACCACACACACAAGGAGTTTGACTTGGCATCAGATGCTTAAATATGGTTCTGTTACGGCAAACTGTAGTCCTGAATCATTGTAGCAGACTGGTGATTTTACAGTTTTTCTCAGAGGCTTTGGAGCGTTTCTCAGATCAGAAATGAAATTTCTCAAATCTACTTGTTCAACCTCCACATCATGTCGTCACTCGTGCTCATCATAAGAACATTTCGTGTTGCTTTGATCAAATTGCGAACGCTTTTGTACATCATTTAATGGATTGTGTACGAGTGTCTGCTGTTTCCTACATTATCAGATGTTTATGTTCATGTTGATCAAAATATATTCTACTGGTTTCACCTGAATAGTTTTAACCCCCAAAACATCTCAGCATCAGTTCATTGTATGTAAAATGGTTAAACCAGTCGTCATCATCTGTCATCTAAAATCTATATTAAACTTTTTATTGTAAATGTGTTTAATTGATGAATTGTGCAGATGAATCTTGAACGTCACTAATGAAGGCGAGAGAACGACATCAGATCAACCAATGATCAACCAGTTCTCTAAAACTGGTCAAAGGTCAATCTGGTGAAACTTCGGTTGGAGAGTGAAAACACTGATTCATTGTTAAGGATGAGTTTCGTTGTTAAGAGTCTGGTTCCTTTCAAGGTTTCTTAATCATACATCTCAGGGATTCCACAGTCACCACCGAAACACTCATTAGACATAAACTTACAATTATATGAAAAAAACGTATAGGCGCTAAATGTATGCATTCTTTCATTCAACTTTATAACCTCTTTATGCGTAAAGCTGCTTCAAGGCAATGTCCAATGTTCAAAGTGCTCTACAAATCAAATTAAATTGAGTATGTTAAATATGTGAGCTTTTGACCGAGTGAAATGCTAAAATGGTGAATTAAAAGCGGAAATAATTCGGTCTCTGCTCTTTCAAATGGTCTTTGGTGTGAACAGAACAAGTGCCCTGATTGGGTTGCCATGTATAGCAACTTGAAGCATTGTGGAAAAATGCTAATCTTGGATGAAGAATGTTCATCCGTCCCACCTGTCTCATGTGTCTTCACATATCTCAGCATTTCTAATAACCAGGTGGGGTCCAATGGGTAGAATTTCGAATGGTATTTTTTTTTTACAAGATTTTAAAAATAATAAAATGATAAAATGTATTTCCTGTTGACACATGCGGTCTTTTAATTGGCTTGCAGCCAAGATAAATATAGAACTATTTATGCTTAAAACCCTTAATATACTATAATCTAAATAATAATAATAATTTTAAAAGACTAAGTGACCCGAGTGAACCACGATCTCCGGTACAGTATCTAGAGTACATGCAGTTCATTACTTTCCACACCTTCCACTGATGTCTACAGAAGGCCAGTGATTGACAGTGCTGTGATTTCTGACACATAAGAGCCCACTTTGAGCTCATTTGTCATGATGGCGGAAGAGGAGGAAGAGAAGGAGGAGAAGTGCACCTTTTATTCAGTGAATTGTGATTTTGTCCGATCTAATGTCCAATTTACAGATTCAGGTTATTATTTCTCTGCTTCATCACACAATCATCTTTAAACCCTGTGACCTTATTGTAGTGTACAGACAATGGTAACAGCCTACAGTCTTCACTTCTTTATTTATTTTTTTATTTTTTATTTGTTAATAGTATAATCCAATACACCATTACATAGAATATAGTACTAATGGTATAGTCTAATACACTAATACATTGCAAATTTCAATTTTACTCCATGCACATCTATACCCTGCTTTTCGTTTTCTGATTTTAATTTTAAAATCTATCCTGTAGTCTCAAATCTTCTACTCCTAAATCTCCTACATTGTATACTAAGGTCCAAGGATGTTCTACCCAATATTATGGACACTTAAGCAAATATCATCAACAACTACTTGCACAAGGGAGGAGGAAGCGGTAGCTCAATGGTTATGACTTTGGATTTGTGATCCTAAAGGTTGTGTGTTTAAATCCCAGCGCCACCAAGATGCCACTATTCAAACATAAAGGTTCAACATTTGTCTTTCGAAGAGTGCAAGCTACTTAAAATGACAGCATGTGGGGAATTGGACGTCTTGGACTTTTGAATCTGAAGGTCACCAGTCAAATCTCAGCTACACCAAGCTACCACTTGGGGCTTGTGAACCAAGCCCTCAACCTCGTAGCTGCTCACTGTAACACTGAGGTAATTGTAAGTTGTTCTTGATAAGGGTGTCTTCCAAATGGCGCAAATGTAAATGTAAGTGAATGGGGAATAGTTTGAAATTCTACGCATTGAACCCCACGTGGTTATCAGCAATGTTTGAGATATATAAGACGGATCAACATTCCTTATCAGGGATTTTTATTTTGTCCAAAACACTACATGCTTCATGTTACCATACATGGTAACCCAGTTTGGGCCCTTGAGCAAGGCCCTTAACCCACAACTGCTCAGTTGTATAAATGGGATAGTTGTAAGTCACTATTGGGATTTATTTATGGCATATGCCAAATGCAATTGAGGAATTATTTACATTTACGCCTCTTTAAAATGCACTATTAAGGCCACTCTCAGGCTGCCATGAGGATTGGGCTCTAAAGGGGCTAAAACTCCAGAGGTTACACTGAAGTTACTGTCCGGAGAGTCAGACACAGGTGTTAAACTGTGCCGCTCAACACAGCATCTGTCTCTTTTTTAAATCTCTGTGCCAAATGGTATGCAAAATAGTTAGTGTTTTTGTGAATTATGAGTCTTTCATAGAGGCAGTTGATGTGTCATCCTGCAGAGACTCTACTGTGGCAGTACAGGCTGTATTCAGGAGGAGAGAGAAAAACATATAAAACACCTGGAATTTTCTGCCTGCTCTATAATTCATAATGTTACTTAACATTTCAGAATAGATAGATGCTGGAAGGTAGAGCAATAGACAGACAGACAGACATGTAGACAGACAGACAGACAGACAGACAGACAGATAGATAGATAGATAGATAGATAGATAGATAGAT
>JAAIIK010000315.1:949696-973751 GCA_014706435.1 Silurus glanis
ATCTATCTATCTATCTATCTATCTATCTATCTATCTATCTATCTATCGATTGATCGAATTGTAGAAGCAGAAAGCACTTCAGGATTATATGCTGGTCAGCTGTAAATGTAAAAGAAATCATATCTAGTTATTTGTCTATTTTTCTTTGCAATAAAAAGAATCCACCTGCTCTTTGTCCTTCCCCCAACAGTATTTACTGGGAAGATCTACATCCATCTCTCCTCTTGTGCTCCTCCTCTTGAACTTTTTGTGCTCCCTCTTACACAAGGTTACTAAAGGTCATGTAATAAAATGCTTCAGTCTCCTTTAAAGGCGCTGCAGAAACTCCCACCGGTGCTCCTCACATCTCAGGGTGATCCTGTGCTACGATATTCTGAAGGAAAATGAGCTTTTATCTGGAGCTGTTATCGTTCCTAGTCAGCGTTGAGTAGCGCCGAGCCATCTTCGAAATTTACTGTCTGGCTTTTTTTTGTAATCACAGCAGTGGAACATATCTATATATTTTTATGGCTCAATTCTTCTCCTGTCTCTGCAGCAGTCTGAGATTTGATGTCCTGTAAGACACCGGCTCTAAAGCTGCATCTTTATAGCCTGAAATTTCATCATCTGCCTCATCTATGGAATCGGGAAATGAAATGGATTCGTTCCAGCAGCGTTCCAGCATGTTGCCCTGAGATTAGTATTAGCATGTTGTCATAAATAAAAAAATAAATAGTCTTCATAAACTGAGGATTTAAACTTTATGTCCAGACTGAGGCTTAAACCAAGTTGAAGGTCTTACTTGTTTTACACCCTACAACTAAATGTGGATTGGGACACACCCAAATTGGACTCCTAATGTTGTTAGCATGACGTTCGATTGGAATTTAATGTGTGTGATTTAAAACACAGTGGACTGGTGATGGTGTTAGCATGACCATTTGAGTGGATGTGTGTGGTTTGGGACACACCCACAGTGGACTAATGGTGGTGATCATGTGACCTTCTAAGCAAATTGTGTGTGTGGTTTGGGACACACCCACAATAGACTCATGATGGTGTTAGCATGACCTTCTAACTGCTACAATGGACTGATAATTTGTTAATGTGACCTCTTGAGTTGTGTGTGTTGTGATAATGGTGTTTTTTATATCTGAACTTCTAAGCAAACATTGTGTGGACAGATTAATGTAATCTTCTAAGTGAACAGTGTGTGTGGTTTGGGACACACCCACAGTGGACTGATAATGCATTAATATGACTTGTTGGGTGAATGGTGTGTTTATAGTTTGGGACACGCCCACAGTGTGTGTGGGTTGAGACATTTTCACAGAAGACAGATGAATGTCGTCTTCTAAATAAATGGTATGTGTGGTTTAGGACACGCCCACAGTGGAATGCTGAAGGTGTTTAGATGAGCTTTTAAGTGAATAGTGTTTGTGTGGTTTGGAACACGTCTACACTGGACTGATAATGGTGTTAATGTGACCTTTTGAGTATATTGTGTGTGTGTGTGTGTGTGTGTGTGTGGGGCGGGTACGGGGGACGGTGATGGTGTTAGCATGACCCTCAAACTAAATTAAGTGTGTGTTATTAAGGACACAGTGGACTGATAATGGTACTAATGTGACCTCTTGAGTAAATAGTGTGTGTGGTTAGGGAAACACCCACAGTGGACTAGTGTTGTTGTTAATGTGACCTTCTAATCAAATAGTGTATGGGTAGAGACACGCCCACAGTGGAGCGATAATGGTGGAGCTATTTAAATAACAATTTAACTAAATAATGCGTGAGGTTTGGGACATGTTCACAATCGCACAATGATAGTATTTAGATGAGCTCCTGGGTAAATAGGGTGTGAGTGGTTTGGGACACTATGACAATGGACTGACTGTGGTGTCCATGTGACCTTCTAAGTGAATATTGTGTGTGATTTGGGACATGCCCACAATGGCAAAATGAAGGTGTTAACATGACCTTCTAAGTGAATAGTGTGTGTGGTTTGAGACACACCCATAGTGGACTAATGGTGGTGTTGATGTGACCTTCAAAGTGAATATTGTGTGTGGTTTGGGACACACCCAGAGTGGAATGATGGTGGTGTTTAGATGACCTTGTAACTGAAAAGTGTGTGTGTGTAGTTTAGGACAGTGGACCAAAGTGGACCAATGATTTTATTAACATGATTTTCTAAGTGAATAGTGTGTGTGGTTTGGGACATGCCCATAGTGGATTAATAGTGATAGTAATACTGATAGTGTTTAAATGACTTTTTTATGAAAAGTGTGTGTAGGCAGGAACATCCTCCCAGTGGACTTATGGTGTTGAGATAACATTTGAAGTACACAGTGTTTGTGTGTGGTTTGGGACAGAGAATAGTGTGTGGGGAGGTGTTAAAACACGCTAACAGTGCACAAATGATGGTGTTAATATGACCTTCTAACTGAGTATTGTGTGTGGATTGGAACAAACTCTAAATGTCCAGATCTATTTGACTGTTCACAAAGTTTCCACAGTGCACTAGTGGCATTTCTATGGATTTGCCAAGGTTAACACAACGCTCGCACTACAGGTGTGTAGTTAACCTGGACAAGAATCCATTGTTTCTGACTGTATATATATAAAAAAAATGTCCTGCAATTTGTATCTGATATTTCAGTAAAACGTTGTTCTCTCTACTTGAATTCTCTCGGGTTCAACCTTTTAGTGCAACACAAAGTCATGCATGAACTTTAGCTCAAGTTCTCTGAGCTGTTTCTTCTATATATATATATGTACATTACCATTCAATCGTCAAGGCAACTGAAGTGGTTTGTAACGTACAGTAAAGAGACTAAAAATAATAAATAATTCATCATTATTTTGAAAGTTTTTCAGAAGGGTTCGCAGGGCATCTGGTTGGGAATCGAGGTGTCATTCAGGACTGCGATCCCACAGGATGCAACAAAAACTTTGCACAAGCAAAAGTTCATTTTCTTTCAAACTTTTTCTGTATGCGAGTTTTGCGTATGTAGAGAGTTGTCTCCGCCGCCACTCTTGTCATTGGTTTATTTCCCAAGTAATGTGCTGAGAGTGTACTGTAACTGCAGTCTATAATATGTTAGTATCCAAAACCAGAAACAGTAGTCTATCAGTATGAATAGAATGGTCAGCTGGCAATGTACACACACAGAAAACTGAGCTCCAAGCTCCTCTGGTCCAGATCTCCAATAACCTCCTTAACTTAATAATAAAAGTCTATTAAGTGATGACTTTTTCAATTACTTTAACATTATGAACTTTCTGGAAGCACTTGAGGTATAGAGCTCCAAAGCAGGCTAAACTGTCTCATTTCTGTTTTCTCTTTCTCTCATAATGCCTTCTTCTTCTTCTTCTTCTTTCGGCTGCTCCTATTGGGGGTCGCTACATCGGATCATCCGTCTCCATGCCCCCCTGTCCTTTACATCTGCCTCTTTCAAACCAACTACCTGCATGTCTTCCCTCATCACATCCATAAAACTCCTCCTTGGCCTTCCTCCTTTCCTCCTTCCTGGTGGCTCCATCCTCAGCATTCTCCTACTGATAGTGTGAGTGCTGCACAAAAGGAATTTCAGTTTCATTCCCAGTTAGGACGTCACAATTGTGTCCCATCTGCAAATTTCAAAGAAATGTTGTAATCGGATGAGCAGACGAGACACGATCGTGCCGTCCTAACTGGGAATGACGCCAGAATTCCTTTTGTGCAGCACTCACACTATAAAAATTATTATAAAAGTCTTTTACAGAGTACGCTCGTTGTGCACCACTCCACTGCTCCATTATAACTAATGGTAAGAGGTTCTAAACGAGATCACACAAGATTCAGCCAAGCATCACCAAATCCTTGTTCCAAAATTCCCCACTTCCCTGCACAACCCTGTATCATAAATACAGTGTATTACATTACATGTGCAATTCATCTGTACCTGTGACTAATCATAATGTACTATAAGACTGGAACGGTTGATTTGTCAGTCATTCAATATGAATCAGACCTTCTGGTTCAGGCCACGCCCAGTCTGGGTTTCAGTCCAAATACAGACACAGGTAGCGTTCTGTCTAACACAAATCCAGCAGGCAGATCTCTCATTACAGACCTTCTCATGTTCATTTGGACAGGTGTACAATAACGTATGCTTGCAGACACACTCATCTCCTCACCGGCACTCATGTCACATGCTACTTTAGCTCCAACAGACGTGAACAAAACAAAATTACAGCCATCAGATACCCAGAAACAAGACAGAAGGATTGATTAGTCAACCATCAGGCCAGAATGTTGTGTGTGGGGACTTGGCATGAGTCAGAGCGGGCAGCCGTGATCTTACTCATCAACAGCAACACGGAAGAGGAAATTCATCTTCGTATGTGTCAGTTAATGTGTGTGTCCTTGATTTTTTCTCACATGTCGAAAGCAATTACAGTAAAATTTGCCAAACAACTGTATGAGTGTGTATATTATATTATTGTCATGCGGATACGGAGGCGGAGGCCGAAGTAGCAGCAAATAAAGTTTTATTCAAAGAAACAAACAAACAAGGCGGAGCCAACACAAATACCTGCTGCAAAAGGGATAATCCGGTGGTGCGCTCACAGCGCGGCCCACAACAGTTCAGAGTCTGCGGAATAATCCAAATAACGGAGTCTGGGAAAAAAGGAAGGTATAATCCCAGGTGTGTTTGGAAAGAGACACGGTCCACTACGCGAAGCGAGAGAGCGAGAGACCGAGTCGAACGGTGCGTGGAGGGAGAAAGCATACGCGAACACACAGTAAGATATGTGTATGCACACCGACATGAACACGCAGGAACATACATCCACATACGAACCTATATGAACACACATGAACGTGCAATAAAGGACCCCGAGTGTGTGTGCAGTGAGTGTTCATATAGGCGGTGTGATTAGCGTGTAGATGAAAGTCAGGTGTGTGTGGTTAGTGCGACGGAGAGAAGCTCCTTGCGGGCGGGGCACACGAGAGAAGGAGCGGGGCATTCCCCGAAGCCCCGAGGTTTGACAGCCGCTGAAGGGGGCGTGGCAGGGGGATCCCTGACACCCCCCCCAAAGGGGCGGCTCCGGACGCCCCCAACCCATAGAAAGCCCGGTGGGCCGGGGCACTCGGAGAAGGGCCCCTCCAATCATCCAGTGTCGAAGGGGACCCGGCCGGAACTGATATGGAACCGAGGAAAGCCGGGAAGGACCCGAGGCGGAGCGTCCACCCCTGCAGAGAGCTGGAACGGGACAACGGCCACAGCGGGGTCCCAGAACGGAGCGCAGCCCAACCTGGAGCCCAGGAACAGGGCGAAGTCCTCGGCGCAGACTGGAGGTGGAGAGACGCCACCCATGGAGACCAGGGAAGGAGTGAAGCCCCCGGCGAAGACTGGAGGTGGAGAGACGTCACCCACGGAGACCAGGAGTGGAACGACGCCCCCAGCGAGGACCAGAGGCGGGGCAATGCGCCCAGCGGAGACAGGAAGCGGAGAGACGCCCACCACGGTGGTCTGGAACTGAGAGACAGCCCTGACGTCCCTAGCGACGACCAGAGGCTGGGCGAAGTCCTCGGCGGAGGTCTGGAGCTCAGAGACGACCACCACGGCGACCCGGAACGGATCGACGACACCCAGGGAGGCCTGGAAAGAAGCCTCTTCATCCACGGGGACCTGGAACGGAACGACAACCTTCGCGACCACCGGAGGCGGGGTGGAGATCTCAACGGGGCTTACCGGCTGGAAGACCCCCTGGATGGAGACCGGAGACGGAGCGGCGCCCCTGACGGAGAACAGAGGCCGAGCCGTGCCTTCGACGGAGGCCTGAGGATGAGCCACGCCCTCAGCTGAGTCCTGAGGCCAGAAGACATCCTCAATGAAGCTCAGAGGCCGAGCGATGACCTCGGCAGGGTTCCTCGTGTGACGTCACCTTCCGGGAAGCTCAGGGGCGACACATCACTTTCCCGGGAACTTGGAGGCGAGGCGTCACCGTGAGAGGGGCTCTGAGGTGAGACTTTGCCGTGGGAGGGGCTCTGAGGCGAGACGTCGCCGAGGGAGGAGCTCATGAGCGAGACGTCGCTTTCGGAGGAGCCCGGGAGCGAGACGTCGCCGTGGGAGGAGCCCAGAAGCGAGACGTCGCCGTGGGAGGAGCTCGGGAGTGAGACGTCACTTTCAGAGGAGTTTGGGAGCGAGACGTCGCTTTTGGCGAAACCTGGGTATGTGGGGTTGCCCTTAGAGGTCTCTGGGCCTGCGACATCCCGATCAGGTGGCTCTGGAAACGGCCTGTGGCTGTCATAGGGGCCTTGGACGGCGATGGAGCTTTCCACAGGGCCTTCATCCACTGCATCTTCCTCGGAGAGGTCCAGCCGTGCGATGGTGTTTCCCTTCAGACCTGGGCTTGTGTTTTCCCTCTCTGAGGGCCTTGGGATTGCCAGGCCGTCCTTACATGCCCCTGGAGGCTTGATGTCACCTCCAGCGTGGCTCTGGGACTAGACGTCGCTGTTGATGGAGCTCAGGAGCGATACGTCACCCGGAGTGGAGCTCTGTGACGTGGCGTCGCCCGGAGAGGGACTCGGAGGCGTGACTTCACCTTCAGGGGAACTCTGTGACGTGGCCTCGCCTTCCGAGAGACTGTGGGGTGAGCCGTCGCCCTCCGGTAGACTGTGGGGCGAGCCGTCACCTTCAGGGAGACTGTGGCTTAACTGAGCTCGTCTGGAGACCCTGGAGCAGAACTGAGCTCGCCTGGAGACCTTGGAGCGGAACTGAGCTTGCCGGGAGACCCTGGAGCAGAACTGAGCTCGCCTGTAGACCCTGGAGAGGAGAGGAGCTCTGAGATGTGGCATCGCCTTCAGGGGTAATCTGTGAAGTGGCGTCGCCTTCAGGGAGAAAGGGGGGCGAGCCGTCGCCTTCGGTGGAGCCCGGGGGCAGCGGTTCGTCTTCCCTTTCGCAGTCCTGGAGCTGAGTTGAGAGCTCTGTGGACCCCTTGGGATGAGGTTGTGCTCTCCTGGAGACTCTGGAGCAAAACCATGCTCTCTGGGAAGCTCTGGGGCAAAGCTGTGCTCTCTGGGAAGCTCTGGGGCAAAGCTGTGCTCTCTGGGAGGCTCTGGAGCGAAGCTGTACTCTCTGGGAACCTCTGGAGCGAAGCTGGACCCTCCCGGAGGTTCTGGAGCAGGGTGGAGATCTCCTGGAGGTCCTGGAGCAGGGTGGAGATCCCCTGGAGGACCTGGGGCGGAGCGGAGCTGTCCTGGAGGGCCTGGAGCAGGTTGGAGATCTCCTGGTAACTCTGGTGCGGAACAGCGCTCTCGGAAACGGGGAAGAGGTGATGGAGATCTGCCGTGATCATTCCGAGTTCCCTGGTGAGAAGCTGGATGAATCGGGCGTATGATCCGAACTCGCCTCCAGTCGCATCCCACAACTCACTGGCGAGAGAGAGGGGTTCTCCAGACAGCAGAGAAATATGGAACGCGATCTTCGCTCTTTCAGAGGGGTAGAAAGACGATTACGACTCCATATGGCCTTCCACACTCCGTAAAAACACGCCCCACTCAGCACTTTTGCTGGAGAAGCGAGCCGGGAACTCTGTGACGTCATCATGGGGGCGTGGCGCTCCCGAGCACGGCCGAGAAATGGCTGCAAGTTTCCGGGTTTTCCTGGGGGCGGAGCTTGGCCGGCGCTTAATCACGGCCAAGCGAATCCGACCTCCGAGGTTTTTTTTTTTTTCTGTGTCCCCCTTTTCCTTTTCTTTCTTCCTCCTCTTCTTTGTGTCCCTTTCGGGGGTCCTTTATTCTGTCATGCGGATACGAAGGCGGAGGCCGAAGTAGCAGCAAATAAAGTTTTATTCAAAAAAAACAAACAAGGCAACACAAATACCTGCTGCAAAAGGGATAATCCGGTGGTGCGCTCACAGCGCGGCCCACAACAGTTCAGAGTCTGCGGAATAATCCAAATAACGGATGTGGTATGAAAATTTTACTTTAATATTATAATATTAATGTATTTGTATTTGGTTATAATCAAATGTATGTATGAAGTTTTTCTCATTCTGTACAAAGCTGAACAGCAATGATCTTGCAATATGATCGAGACAGCATGTCTGAACACAATGTCCTTGACCAGGCACGGGGCTCTTAGCTAAGCAAAACAAAGCGCCTAGAGGGAAGATAAAAAACCGTCAAACAGGATGATGGAAAAACATCTTTGTGCAAAGATGTTAAACAAGCTTTATGGCTAGAGTGCGTGGACCAATCAGCAAAAGACACCTATTACGGATAAAGTGCGTAGGCCAACCAGCGCAAGCCACCTATTGATTATAGTGATTCGGCAAAGTGCGTCACTAGGGTGAAGTAAGCTTAAACAGCGAGAGGAAAACAATTGGTTATAATGCAATGTCGTAATGGTGGTGTGATCTCGAAGGTCGAATGACAGCATAAAAACATGCAGAAAGGGTATGATCGGGGCGCTTGTCTCTCAGCTCAGTATTGTCTGACTGAGGAGCGTCTGTTTACTTCTGCAGAAGTAAATAAAATTGTCTATCTTTATTCTCATGTCGACTCTCTGTCTCTTTTCTGATTAATAGGTCTAGAAAGCAAATTTTGAACAACAATCTGGCGACGAGGATGGGATCGGCTAGCTGAAGGATTCCTGGTGAGAACAACAGACTGATCATCCCAAGACAAAATCGTCTTCTGGCTCCTGAACCCCAAAATCGGGTGGAGGGTTGCGCTCATCCGGGATCCCCGGCGACCCGATCCAACGAACTTGCACACGGTGCACATACTACAAAATTCTAGGGTGAGTGTTCCTTTTTCTCTCCTCAAAGGTAAAAGTAGATCAGGGACATATTCTCAAAAGAGTCAGGACTTAATCCAAAACAGGGGATTAAGTAAAGGGAAAAATAGGCTGATGACGATCAGTCGATGATACGTGGTGACCACATGGAGAATTAATAGATCTACAGGGACGGAGGGATGGGGAACAGTCAACAGAAAACAGACAGAGACGGAGACTCAGGAGTGGATTTCACTCAAGGGTGTTATAAGATAATGACTAACAAACATGGGTCTTGGTGGCATGAGGATGTGAACACCTTACAACAATTATATGGGTTTAAGGGGAAACTAGGCGTGACGCACATGACAGATGTAATGCAGAGATGGAAAGAACATAAGCTTAAGGGAAGAGATGATTTCCTAAATCATGAAAGACATGGTAGAATCTTACAGCTCTGGTTTAATGAAGCTGATAGACGCTATAAGAAACAATTGTGTAAAGAAATAGCTCCTGTAACACCCAGTGTTTCTACTTCTGTTTTTTCTGAGAGTGATAGATGCGTAAGGGACCACAAAGGACAAGAGGATGACGATCACTGTCCGGTCTCTCCCCGCTCTCCTCCTCCCCCCGCTCCTCAAATTGTCGCCGCCGCACCCCCCTTACCACAATCACAGCCAGGACCTGGACCAGCTGAGGAAAGAAAAGAAGCACAAGTCGTACCATCATATTCTGATCAATCGTCAATATCTACACTGCCTCTCCCACCGCCTCCGCAACTCTTTCAAGTAAAAGTCGAAGAAGCCCTAACTCCATTAGAACTCTCCCCACCATATGCCGAGGCGGAACTTGGGAGGAGAATGGATACAAGAGGAAAAGATAGAAGCAGAGGAAGATCCGCTGCACGAAAGAAAGACGGAGGCAGACACGGACGACAGATGGAAACCAGATCTTCGACCAGAAGACGCCAAGAATTAACATCTGAACATCGTTTGGTAAAAGACCGAACAAATATCAGACGACAGAAACCAAGGAGAGACCCAGATAGAGATTGGGACTGGTATGATGAAACCGTCGATCCACATTCCGAGGAAGAACATGACCCTGACACAAACACTGAATCAGAGAGTGAGAGTGAAGAGGGATTTGTACATACCCGTGCCCGTGAAGTGGCAGGTCCAGAAGGACCTATACTAGTCCACAGAGCATGGACCAACAATGACATTGAAGAAGCATCAAAACATCTCCCATTGGATGCAGGAGGAAAAGTGTTGGGAGACGCAATTCTCCTTTTCTGTAAAGAATTTCGTCCCACAATGTCCGAACTGACACGATTGATGAAATTGAAATTCGGACCCACCAAGATGGAAAATGGCCAGCAGACGACCATCCCCGAAAGGCTGACTGGGACCATGCAGACAATGCCCCATATAGACAGAAATTGACACAACTGCAGGCTAATCTTGTTCAAGCTTTCCCCACCGTAGTAAATATTGAAAAGATAAGAAACACCAAACAAAAAGACGACGAAGAGGTAGAGGATTTTCTGGCTCGTCTCAAAGAAACATTTGACGCTTGCAGTGGTATGACGCCATCTACCGACCCACAAAATCCAGGTCCATACGAAGACTATTTAAAAACTATGTTTCTGGAAGGGTTAAAACCAGACATCTGTAGTCGTGTAAAAACCTCCTGTGTGGGGGTGGGGACTGCCAGCCTGGCCGAAGTAAAAAGACATGCCACACATCAACAAGGACTGATAAAAGCTTCTAGAAAACATAAGTCTAATAGACAAAACAATGACTTCCAACTGGCCTTGATTAAAATGGCTGGGTTACAAACAACCCCGTCTCAAGCCACAGGAGGGAGGGGAAGAGGAAAAGACAGGCCACAAAGGTGGACTAAGTTACGTGGCGACCCTGAGGTGTGTTTCAACTGTGGACAAAAAGGTCACTGGAGAAGAGAATGTCCTAACCCACCCAGGCAGAAACCAAGAGAAGGAGAAAAACAGAGGGGGGACTGAGAGGAGGAGAGAGCGGAAGACGACGGTTTTCAGCGTTCGTCAGACTCAGATAAGTCCTCGTCTATTTTTTCTTTTGCTTGCAATGAAGAAATGCTTACGCTTTTGAAAGCTTTCCAACGGTTGCCTACAGTCAGTATCAATGTTTCTGGCACACACATTAGCTTCTTATTGGACACAGGTGCTACAAATTCCGTGATAATACGCGAACAACTGCCACAACATGTAAAAGAAATAGATAAATGGGTGACATCACGCAGTGCAACAGGACACACAGTTAGAGAACCCTTTACTGAATTATTACCTTGTGTTTGGGATAATACTAAATTCAAACATAATTTTTTAATCACGGACACATGCCCATACAATTTGTTAGGAAGGGACTTATTATGTAAGTTAGGTGCTAGTTTGCAATGCTCAGGGACGGGGGTTGAGGTCTGTTTGAGAATGTATCGCGATTCAGGATGTGATTTGTACATTTATGAATGGCTCACTCCTGAAACCGATGATTTCTCCCCACTAACTGTAGCTACACACCTAATGCCGCCAACACATTCCTTCATGTCACCAAACCACCTGCATTGCACGGTACATGTATCACAAGGCCCAGACCACATTTTTGATTCTGATTGGATGAAAATGCAAATGGATGTACTCAACACTGAGTGGTTATATTGGAATAACAAATTCTGTGCCTTGTCAGTAAACCTCACTGACGCACAAAGAGCATTATATAGCATTCAGGATGCAGCACCACATATATCACTAGCAAAACCCGTGTCGCATGCGTGGAAAGAATTGGGCCCTTTCGTACTCACATGCAAAAACGCTAGAGGGTGGGTGGGCACTGATTCGCCCCAAATGGAGCGATCAGGCGATTTGTTTCGCTTCCCTTTTAGACATACCATCTGCGCACTTCGTTCGGTTGAGGTAATCTCGGAATCTAACCTTGCCCCTCGATGTGCGCGTGACCAAGACGGTAATAACCCTGTGGCCGTCCCGAAAGGCCTTGAATCCGTTCCGTCTACATTATGGGCCACTGACAAATATGATGTGGGACTCATTAAGAACTGTGCACCAGTAGTCATCACACCTAAGTCCTCATTCCGTCCGAAGAAACAACAATACCCATTGAAAAAAGAAGCCTTGGACGGAATTAGACCAGTTTTTCAGGCACTGTTACAGAAGGGCATCATTGTTCCTTGCCCAGACTCGCCCGTCCGAACGCCTCTCTTTCCGGTCAAAAAGATTCGTGACAAGGGCCACCCAATAGAATGGCGTTTTGTTCAAGATTTACAGGCTGTTAATGACGCTGTACAGGCCCGTGCTCCTAATGTCCCTAATCCATATACTATCCTCTCCCAGGTGCCGGCATCTGCAAAATACTTCACAGTAGTTGATATTTCCAACGCTTTTTTCAGTGTCCCAGTTCATCCAGATTCTCAGTTCTGGTTCGCGTTCAACTTTGACGGCAAGTCTTACACATTTACTCGCTTGTGTCAGGGGTATTGTGAAAGCCCCACTATTTACAATGATGCATTGCGGGAAAATTTATCCTCACTCCTGCTGCCCGAGGGTGTGGCACTTTTGCAATATGTGGATGACCTCCTACTCTGTGCCCCAACCCGACAGGAGTGTCTTGATAGCACGATAATTCTTTTGAAATTCTTGGCCGACCAAGGTCACAAAGTCAATCCCTCGAAGGTCACAGTAGCAGCCACTCAGGTTTCATTTCTAGGCCATGTGCTTTCAGCAGAAGGGAAAACACTTTCCACTAAACGAATACAAGCCATCCAGCAGGTGCCAAAACCAGTTACAAAAAAACAAATGTCTTTTTTGGGAATGACCTCCTACTGTCGTACCTTTATTCCAAATTACGCTGAAATGGAAGCTCCACTCACTCAGTGCATTTATGGTACACGTATGTCCGCATCTGATAAAGTCACATGGACTCCGGAGGCCAATGATTCGTTTATAGCATTGAAAACCGCTTTGCAATGCACTCCAACTCTTGGCCTACCGAACCCAGATAAACCTTTCACTCAGACAGTTGATGAACGACAGGGCACCATGGTTTCAGTCCTTTTACAGGACCATGGAGGCAAACTGCGCCCAGTGGCATACTTCTCGTCAAAACTGGACGCAGTAGCTCGAGGTCTGCCTCCATGCCTTCGCGCTGTGGCTGCAGCTGAAAAAGCAGTCATGGCTTCAAAGGAATTTGTGGGCTTTGCTCCACTTACACTTCTTGTTCCTCATGAGGTTTCCATGATATTATTAGAACAAAAAACGTCTCATCTTTCAGCGGCTCGCTGGCTGCGGTACAATTTTGTTCTTTTACAAATGCCAAATCTTACTGTTAAACGATGTACTACTCTTAACCCAGCTACTTTACTCCCTATCGCAGGTGACGGGGACCCGCACTCTTGTGTGGCGGCGCTGGAACAAGTCTGCACTCCACGTCCTGATCTACAGGACACAGAATTGCTGAACAGCGATCTCATATATCTCCTTGAAAATTGCTGAACAGCGATCTCATATTGTAGGGGGAGTGGTGGCTCCAGCGGTTAAGGCGCTGGGTTGCCGATCGGAAGGTCGGGGGTTCAAGCCCCGGTATCGCCAAGCTGCCACTCTTGGGCCCTTGAGCAAGGCCCTTAACCCACTATGCTCCAGGGGTCCCTTACGAGGGAAATATCAAGGTCCGTGACGTCGGAGTGACGTGGGGCCGCCTTCCCGTGGGCTCACCACCTGCAGGAGGGACCGTAAGGGACGGTGCTGTGAGGATTGGGCAGCAGTCGAAGGCGGGGGCCTGCTTAGACTGCTGCCCCCGCGACCCGAATTACGGATAAGCGGGAGAAAATGAATGAATGAATGAACGATCTCATTGTTTGTAGACGGTTCATCCAGCAAAGACGCATTGGGCGTCAACAAAGTAGGGTGTGCTGTAGTAACATTAAATGACATCCTTTTTCAAGAACCACTGCCTTCCTCATACTCTGCACAGGCGGCAGAATTAGTGGCGCTCTCGAAAGCTTGTGCTTTGGCCAGGGGTAAGCGGGTTACCATTTACACAGATTCCCGCTACGCCTTTGGGGTAGTACATGATTTCGGAGCTTTGTGGAAACACAGGAAATTTATGAAGGCAGACGGTAAGCCAATCTTAAATCATTCTCTAGTAAAAGATTTACTGGATTCGCTCCTCTCACCGTCTGAGATCGCTGTCTGCAAATACGCAGCACACACTTCTCACACAGACTACATTTCCACAGGTAACAGGCGTGCTGACTTAGCAGCCAAGGCAGCGGCTCAACTTCCGTTTTCCGTGATCACGTTACACGATTCTGCTGACGATGTTCCTTTTAACTTCTTTGACCTATCCTCCTTGCAGGTTTTCGCTTCCGCCTCTGACAAACGTCTCTGGCAAAACGCTGGTTGCACTCTGACCTCTAACGTCTGGCGCTCCCTTGACGGCCGCCCATGCCTTCCCTCACATTTTTTCGTTACGTTCTGTAAATTAACACATGGATTGGATCATGTGTCAACAGGGGGAATGATGGATGCAGTTCGAAAAAATTGGTTCACAAAAGGGTTTACAGCAGCAGCACAGTACTACACAGCCCGATGTCAAACCTGTCAAACAAATAACATATCACAGGGTCAGAGAGTACAGCAAGCAGGGCATCCCAGCCCGTCTAAACCATTTGAACATCTCATGGTCGATTACATCGAATTAACACCGTCCATGGGGAAAAAATACTGCATAGTCGCTGTAGACATGTTCTCAAAATGGGTAGAAGTACTCCCCACCGCAAAAGCTGACGCACAAGGGGTGGCAAAATTGCTACTAACAGAAATAATACCACGATGGGGAATCCCTGCAAAAATTTCTAGCGATAACGGATCCCATTTCGTGAATGAGGCAATAAAAGCAGTGGAAACGTTCCTCCAAACGTCATGGAAACATCACTGTTCATATCACCCACAGTCTGCAGGGGCTGTGGAAAGAGAAAACCAAACAATAAAACAGAAACTAGCTAAAATATGCGAAGAAACGAATCTTCCATGGCCAAAAGCTCTGCCAATTGTTTTGATGTACATGAGAATGAGAGAAAGAAGAAAGTTGAAATTATCACCTTTCGAAATATTATTTGGAAGACCTCCACACATGGGCTGGGAACCCAGAGCTGCAATATTGCCTGACTCTACAATGTGTGAACATGATTTTATGTCATATTGTATTGGACTAGATAAGGTGTTATGTTCCATCTCCAAACAGGTGAAAACAGCCGCAGGGAAAGGGGCAGACGGTCCTTTACACCCGATCAAGCCTGGCGACTACGTGGTCATCAAAGATTTCCGCCGACGCCATTGGAATCAGCGACGGTGGCAAGGTCCGTTCCAGGTGTTGCTGATAACACACACTGCAGTGAAAGTAGCAGAGAAGGTACCGTGGATTCACGCGCAGCACTGCAGAATTGTCCCGGCGCCAACAGGGGAAGACGTATCCCCAGAGGACCAGGACATCCAGGACCTGAACATCTCCCACAACGGTGGCGTTGCCAAATAGCTCAACACAACAACGTGAGAGATCCTAGGTGGAATAGAGCGGAAACACTCTGTGCCACAGACGCATCTGTCTTGGCGGTAGTTTTCACTCGAGCACAAGGCGAATATCACGAACTACGCCCAGGACAGATATACGGAGCAGGGCGAACCATCATGGTAGACGATAACGAGGAGGAAGATTATGCGTAAAACGGCACTTATGGAATGAAAGGAAAAGGGAAAATCTTAAACGGAAGACCTATATTCTTGATGTGATAAATAAGTGTTTTTATGTTATAAGGTTTGGTTGTCATATATGACAAAGGGGTGGAATGTGGTATGAAAATTTTACTTTAATATTATAATAATATTAATGTATTTGTATTTGTTTATAATCAAATGTATGTATGAAGTTTTTCTCATTCTGTACAAAGCTGAACAGCAATGATCTTGCAATATGATCGAGACAGCATGTCTGAACACAGTGTCCTTGACCAGGCACGGGGCTCTTAGCTAAGCAAAACAAAGCGCCTAGAGGGAAGATAAAAAAACCGTCAAACAGGATGATGGAAAAACATCTTTGTGCAAAGATGTTAAACAAGCTTTATGGCTAGAGTGCGTGGACCAATCAGCGAAAGACACCTATTACGGATAAAGTGCGTAGGCCAACCAGCGCAAGCCACCTATTGATTATAGTGATTCGGCAAAGTGCGTCACTAGGGTGAAGTAAGCTTAAACAGCGAGAGAAAAACAATTGGTTAAAATGCAATGTCGTAATGGTGGTGTGATCTCGAAGGTCGAATGACAGCATAAAAACATGCAGAAAGGGTATGATCGGGGCGCTTGTCTCTCAGCTCAGTATTGTCTGACTGAGGAGCGTCTGTTTACTTCTGCAGAAGTAAATAAAATTGTCTATCTTTATTCTCATGTCGACTCTCTGTCTCTTTTCTGATTAATAGGTCTAGAAAGCAAATTTTGAACAACACGGAGTCCGGGAAAAAAGGAAGGTATAATCCCAGGTGTGTCTGGAAAGAGACGCGGTCCACTATGTTCGAGTCGGAACACGAGTCGGGAAAGTGATCCAAGGCACGCCTGGAAAGAGGCGCGGTCCACGCGAAGAGGCGAAGAGGCACGGCAAACGGAAGCTCCTTGCGGGCGGGGCGCGCATGAGAGAAGGAGCGGGGCATTCCCCGAAGCCCCGAGGTTTGACAGCCGCTGAAGGGGGCGTGGCAAGGGGATCCCTGACAATTATAGATGTCCATATCTTCTTCTTCTTCTTTTGGCTGCTCCCATTAGGTGTCATCCGTCTCCTTATTACTCTGTCCCCTACATCTGCCGCTTTCAAACCAACCACCTGCATGTCTTCCCTCACCACATCCATAAACCTCCTCCTTTTCCTTCCTCTTTTTCTCCTTCCTGGTAGCTCCATCCTCAACAGTCTCCTACTGATATACCCCATATCCCTCCTCTGCACATGTCCAAACCATCTCAATCACACCTCCCTCACCTCGTCTCCAAAACGTCCTACATGTACTGTCCCTCTAATAAACTCGTTTCTAATCCTGTTCATCATCGTCACGCCCAACAAAAACCTCAACATCTTCAGCTCTGCTACCTCCAGCTCCACCTTCTGTCTTTTACTCAATGCCACTGTCTCTAATCCATACAACATCACAGGTCTCACCACAGTCCTATAAACTTTCCCTTTCACTCTCACAGATACTCTTCTATCACAAATCACTCCTGTCACTCTTCTCCACCCACTCCACCCTGCCTGCACTCTTTTCTTCATAGATGTCCATATAAAATAGAAAATCAATGTTTTTGCTAAATTTGGTGTGGTATGTTGTAAGGTGTTTTGAGAAGTCTTACATTCTAGTTACTTTGAGCTGTTTGTTTTATATATATTTTTTTTTTAATGGAATACATTGTATTCCATTCTTCATATGTTTTTGTTAAGGACTTTTATTTTGGTGTTATTTCCGCCAATAAGGAAGGTGATGGAATGTGAAGGGAAGTGCGGGAAAAAGCTAAAGGGAGGTGAAGTCGAGTGTGTCGGGCACTGAGAGTACTGTTGCTTTTCTCCCCAGTTCTAAAACTTGGCTCAATAAAAGTTAATAGCGGCTCATATTTTCATGTCCATCGTCTCTTTTCAAATGAATCCACGGGCAGCTAAACCCCACGCCTTACAATACTTAGAAGAAGAAAAATGCATACAAATGCAGAAAGTGCAAATGCTAAAGCTACCCCTAGCTACCCGTAACTAAGATTTTCAATTATGTTAGATTTTACCCTGCCTGAATTAAAAATAAATCTTGACGATGTTTAGTAGAGGTTTGTGCAGTGTGCACGTTTTTTATTTCAAAATTACAAACTTTTCCAGACTCAAATATGCAGATTTGTAGGAGTGTATTTAACATCTGAAATAATGATTTAAAATTCCAAATATAACATGTGTAACGTTATAATCTCTGTCAGAATAAGAATCTAGGATGTTTTCCATGAGTTTAGTCGCACGGTCGGGGGCGCTGTACTGTCAACTGGCAACCGCTGCCTCACAACGTAACAACCAATCACAGCTGTGCAGATTCGGTCTAGGGCGGATCTGAGAGTTTGCTCCTATATCCATAAAAAAACACCTTTTGGCCACGTCCACGCTCACGTTTTCATTTGAAAACGCATATGTTTCTCTCCATTTTGGCCTTTCGTCCACAGTGAGATGCCATTTTCAGTCAATGTAAACGATGCAATGCAAAAGCGCTGCAATGATTTTTAGTCATTGCAGCAACATAGCCAGAAAGTAAATAAACGGACGTTTCAGTGTGGATGAACTTTTGGGAAATGATTGAAAATGAAAGTGTGGACACGGAGCATTTTTAGACGGTATCTGGATGGGTTCAGGTTAATGTAGACGTAGCCTTGTTTTCATAAAACATTTTTTTACAAATTTGTAATTTGATATTTTAGAAAACCGAATACAGTCAACCCCCGACAATTCTCGGCTCTGAAAATGTGCGGGTTCTCATTTGAAACCTGACTAACAGCAAGTTGTGGATTATCTAAAAATTCTGTGTAAGTTCCGTTGGACCGAATGCTTTCACTAACAATTTTTATAAAAACACGTTATTGTATAATTCATTTTAAATGATAAATAAAGCGTTTATGTCCATTACTAGTATCAAAAAGGAAACAACTTACTGGCATAATGTCAAGATGAATTCACTAAGGTACCATAGGGGCTGCGGGGGTTTCGTTCTAAGTGAGTTAAGGGGGACCACTGTACAGCAAAAGTATGAAAGAACGAATATTTTTCGATACTCAGTGTTCATTCCCCTCACCATACTAATCCAGACCGCTCATAATGTAATAAGGTCATAATGTTATGCCTGGTTGGTGTAGCCCCCACAGGCTTGTAAACTAGGCACTAAAGGGTGACTTTTTTTGGCCAGGCAGCATATTTATGTTATAATGCATTGACAAGCCATAAAACACATTGTTATAATGATTTATAAAATGTATTAGCAGCGTGTAGTATTGTTTTTGATGCATTTTGATTGTAAACTGCTTATAACACCTTTATATTGCCATTAGGTCATCCCATAACACACTAAGCATTACAAGAAGGAATTTAAAGGGCAATGCACTTTCATTAATAACCATAATCCTGCACATAGTGCCTTATGAATGCGTTATAACATAATGTGAACGTATATCATAGTTCAGAGTTCATGAATGTAAAGGTAGAAATGGATATAAAGGTTTATAACAGTTACATTATTTCAGATGAATGAATCAGTTCATTAATCAGTAACCAGATGTGCAGAAGCAGGATTTTCATGCGACATCATGCAGGGGATGTTCACTGCAGTCCTTTCAGAGCCTGGCCAGACCATGCAGCGTTGCACCCTGTATCCATCACATGCTGCATAACTCTGGCACAGACTCGCTCCATCCCTCTGCTAAAGTGCCCCGTCATGTTTCTTCCTGAAGGACGACGGAGGCAAACAATCGCCTGTTCTCACAAATGTCAGAGCGGAGCAATGTTAACGAGCAGATGGGACAGGCCTGTCAGAGCGATTGTGATGAGTCGCTTTAAGCGTGATTGATCAGGCTGGAGAAAATGCCCTCAGCTGCCAGAATCCCTGCAGAATTATTGGCACTCATGGTAAAGATGAGCACAAAAAAAAAAATATGAAAAATGTTGTTGGTTAGATTCATCTTACGACGCAGATTTGCGAGAGAGCGCATTATTTGGTGGCATTTAACCAATTCTAAAGAGATTCATAAAGCTTAAGGACACCTACATATGCCCTTTAGGATAAGTGCTAGAAGCCTACATAAGTATTTTTAAGCTTTATATCAAGATGAGAAGGATTATTTTGACATCAAGTGGTGCTCAGGTATCTACAATATGCCTACCTACATTAGCCAACTGACATAAACCTTCAAGAACATATAATGAGATTTAATACTAGTGCTCCAGAAAACATGTATATGCCATTAATATGTTTTATAAGAGTTTTGAAGTGAACAGTGTATGGACAGTACAGCTGTATGAGTGGTGTTCATAGGGTTAAAGTAAAGCTGCATTCGTAGTGTTCATAGGGTTATAGCACAGCTGTATGAGTGGTGTTCATAGGGTTAGAGAACAGCTGCATTCGTAGTGTTCATAGGGTTATAGCACAGCTTTATGAGTGGTGTTGATAGGGTTATAGCACAGCTGTATGAGTGGTGTTCATAGGGTCAGAAAACAGCTGCATTCGTAGTGTTTATAGGGTTATAGCACAGCTGTATAAGTGTTGTTCATAGGGTTAGAGAACAGCTGCATTCGTAGTAGGCGCGACGGTCTGGACCCCGTCGTCAGCAAAACCCAGGGGCCAGGCGAACACCTTGGAGAAACCTGGGGGTGGAGCAACATAGCCAGCAAGGATTGGTGCAAGCAAGGTAATCTGGCGTTGAGCTAAAGTCTTTGGTGTCCTTAAGGTATTTAAGGACACCAAAGACTGCCCAAGATCTTCCGGGCACACGGCGCGCACTTCCGGTTTCGCGGGGCCCACGTCCGGGTCGGTGGCCATCTTGTCATTTTTCCGACAACAAGATGGCCGCCGACCCGGATGTGCGCCCCACGAAACCGGAAATGTGCGCCGTGTGCCCGGAAAATCCTGACAACTTGAAGTGTTTGGTTGTGTTTTTATCTAGTATCCATTTTAAAAACAATCGATTGATTGGTAATCGATGAGTACAGTCCAACCGTAATATCGGTAAGATCCAAAACCTTTAGCTATTAATGTAGCGTAATTGTTTGTTATATTCACCCACCAACCATATGCATATGCATAGGTAAGGAAATGTTTTGATTTCAATATCCATGAATATAAAAAAATGCCATTATGATAGTAATAAAGCTCTTTCAATAGGCGATATAGCTCTTGAAAAGTAATGCTCATTTGTCAGTATGGTGTAAAACACAATAAATAAACTAATCTAGAATTAGGATGCAAATAAATACATTTGAAATCATAATAAAATCTCCACAATAATACTCTTAGACACTCATCTCATTTTCTGTTACTGACCGATGAGATATGGATGGATGGTACATGGATGATATATCCTCATCCAGAGATGAGGATCCAGAAACTAAATCATTAAATTATCAAAGTGAATCAAATCAGTTTAAAGGTCCTGTAAATACATCTCAGACATGCCCAAAGTCTTTTGTATCCCACAGTCATCACACAATCCTAAGAAAGCAAACTAAACCCGAAGGCTGAGAAACCTGCAGCGCCGCTAACACACCATTTTGCTTTTCAGTGTCTCTGAATTATGAATTAATATGAATCTGAGATCTCAGCCCCAGGTCACCTAAATCAAACTGACAGTCTCATTATTGGACACAGAGGGGTGGAGTTGAGAGAGGAAGAGACTGTCTTATTACTGAAGGAGCTGGAGACATTGTCGCTCTGTCTAATCTGTCTAGCATTAGTGAAATTAGTGACCCCAAATACATGGCACATTCTTGTGAATTGCCCTGATAAACTTCATTAAATACTGAATCTTCCACACAGACCAATCCATCATTGTTCCTTGAGTAAATTTTGATAAAGTATGAATTTTATTTCAATTTCGATTTTTCTTTTTTTTTTGAATTTGGTTGGTTGGTTGGTTTTTGGGAAGCAGGTAGCTGTTGCATTCTCTGCAGTCAGTCTCAAGTAATGCCCATGGAGTCAAAACTGTTTCTCTGCAAACACCTGGACATAATTTGGTTTCTTGGAGCGATTTTTCTTTTTTGAAAGGTGATGTGATGTGGAAGTTATCAAAGTATGTCAAACAAAGTGAGTATTGATCAGCATCACAACTAGGTGGCAGTAACAAAAAGAAACTTGCTAAAGTTTTAGCTGAAACACTGATTTGATTCAATGCAATAAAACGTTGCCAAATGAAGCCTGATACTGGTTTAAAAAGCATTAAAGTCATCAAGCTGAAAAAAATATCCACCTCCTTTTTATGAATTTCTCAAATTAGGTGTCATGGTGTCACCAGAAGTCACAAAAATCCAACCAATTAATAAATGTCATGTGACCTCACTATACATAACCTTGCTCCTGAAAGATTATTAGACAATATTCCTAAAACAAACAGTGTCAAGAAGAACAAGAAGAGATTGAATCACGTTTTAGTTTGATTAAATAAAAAACAGATTCTTCAGAGTAACCTTGAATAGAATATAAAACATCTGTGGTAGACCAATGCCCAAGTGGAGAGGTAACAATCAACACGATGCCACCACCACCATGCTTCACAGTGGGGTAATGACTGGTTTTCATTAAATGCCAAGCTATGTGCAATAAACATTTATGCATTGATGGCATTTCTCCTTAAAATTGTCTCATTTATACAAGCAAGCAGTTAATATATATAATTTATATAAATATTATGTACATTTATGACATATTTCCAATTAAATGCATTATTTTCACATTTGTAACACTACAAATGTGGAAATATTCAAGGGGGTGAATACTTTTGCACGTTGTTTAAAAATATATATTTCTTATAAACTTTGGATTTAAAAAAAAAAAAAAAAAAAACCCTGCATAAGCAAAAAACTTTATTTCTCATTAAATATAGAAATCCGGTAAATGTGTCACCCATTTAAAGAGTTTTATTATTTAACTTGTTTCTCACTGATATACATATTTTTGTTCACTTTACCACAGATATGATGCTTCCAAGACGTGACAGATTTAGGCTACATTTTGAGCGTGGTGTGCGTTTGATTGCAGCTACCCATGCATTAAACTGCCAGCTATCACACATGGCACGGCAGCTACAGGATAATTAACCAGATGCCTGCGTTTAAAGCGCTCGGGGTTGATGTCTGGGAGGAAGACAGCTCATTTATGTTCTTTTCACAGTTTAAAAAAGCTACCTTAACTATGTGTAAACTACACACACTATCATTTATGCAGTTATTTTAGATTGAAATCAGTGTAAAAGAAGTCACTTTAGTCCCTGTGGTGTAAATAGAAGCATTTTGATCATTGTAATTTGCAGATTCCTCAGGGTTCTCCAGTTTCTTTCCAAATTTCAAAAGAGGTATAATGTCAACTCTGTATAAAATAGAATATTCTCTCAGATGTGCATAGTGCTTTTCTGAGCATGTTGGTTTACTGTATATACGCATTCCATAATCAGAGTCGCCAATTTTAGTCCTGGGTAAAGTTCCACATATATTTAGTTATGTTGAGTTATTTTCAGAAGACAGTAAATCTGTACTGATATACAAGCTGCATATTGACTCCTCTAAAATATATCCAAGTTTCATTTCTATAGTATTGTCACTTAAGTAGATATAATAAACTGGTTGTTAAAATTTGAAAAGGTAGATCCACTTTTTTAAAATACTGTATATATATATATATATATATATATATATATATATATATATATATATATATATATATATATTAGGGCTGTAAAAATTAATGTCAATACATGTTCACGCAACTAATTTTATTAACGCGTTATTAATACTACTAGCATTTTTATTAAATATATCAATAAATATAATGGAGGCAAAATTAAAACTTACATGTATTGATGACGTCCTTTTTTACTTATATATATATAAAAACACCTTTTAAAAAAATTCAAACATTTTTAAATCATTAAACATTTGTTTTACTGATGCGCCAATTCTCAAATCAGCACCAAAATTGGCCATGATGCGCACATCCGGCAATAAAAAACATCCGTGTAGAAACATAGCAAAAGTTTCGTTTGGTGTCCTGATGATTTACATAATTTAAAACACCATAATTACATAAAAACATTTACAAGAATATTTAGTTTTCATGCTTTATGTTGAGTATAGTTTCAGTAATAATAAACATACATTTGCATCTATATAGTGTCACGGATAGATCAGGCGTCAGAAACCGGGAGTAATACTGAATGTTCTTTATTGTCCACAAATACACACACAAGAGTTTGAGAAGTGACTGAAGCAAAATGGAACACTTAACTGAGTGCTCCTTAGAAGCGTAGGCAGGAGCATGGAAGCACAGGGAGCATGGAAGGATGGAAGCACAGGGAACCAGAGAGGTAGGAAGTCCTGGTGATCTATGGTCATAACTGGTAGATCGGACTGTGAGTGAAGGGGAATAGGGACCTTATAAAGGGGAGAGATAAATGGAGGACAGGTGTAGGTGATTAGTAGGAGGAGGACAGGTGTAGGTGA
>JAAIIK010000315.1:973761-988075 GCA_014706435.1 Silurus glanis
GACAGGTGTAGGTGATTAGTAGGAGGAGGACAGGTGTAGGTGATTAGCAGGAGGAAGAGGCTGAGTGAGAGTGTAAGCCTTGGAGGGAGGCCTGACTGGTGGCTCCCTGACATAGAGTACTGAAAACTTGAAAAGTATTGTGATTAATTACAAGTAAATCGTGACAATCTTGTGATTAATCGCGATTAAATATTGTAATCGATTGACAGCCCTAATATATATATAGTCTCTGCAGGCAAATATATGAGTCTGAAAGCAGAATTAAATTAAATCCACACTACAATCACAAACCGCCAGAAGACTTTACTGGACTTTTTGCTACTATTATTTCCATTTAGGCTAGCACCCTAGCAAGAAAACAGGATCTGTCCTACTTTCAACAAGTCAGACTGTCAGTGTGACTCATCATTAGTCCTGGACCGTGTCCATCCCCAAAACTTAATTATGGTCCAGGAAAATGACTCCAATAGTTAAAAAAAACAACAACAACAGCAATCCAGATGTTCTACTTCCCATTGGAAACTGAACCACGAGTAAGTGTTGAATAACAAATTTATGTAAGCGATAATGAAGTCTTGATTGTATCTCATGCGAGGCGTCAAACAGCAATGAGTCTTCATTACGCATGGATCAGGCGCTAGTTAGTCATGTGTGACTCAGAGCAGCAGAGCATCGGAGTGCATGAATCACAATAACTATCTTATTTGTAGCCTGGACAGAAACAATGCCTTGTGTGTCTGGGATAAACTGGATGGTCTAATATAAGTAATCAAGCCTAGATTGTTTTTTTTTTTTTTTGTCTTAACACTCACCAGACAGCAGAACAAAGTGGTACATATTGCCTATGTGCACTAGTGTTATACATTAGTATACAGTAAAACATTATGGTTTCATGACCTTGATGCATCTCGCAACTTCATAACTTGCCTACAATTAACCGCTGCAAAATGCTAAATATTAGGTTGTACTGGATCAGGTGCTATCTTTTCTAAAGCTGCTAAATAATGTCATCATATTATTCAGTATATTCTCCATTTATTCATACTATTGTTATATAATCTGTAGGTACAGCAGAGGTGCAAAGTGTCCCTGAAAATCATATTTGAGTTAAAGTATAAATAGCTTACTGCAAAACTTACTCCATTACAGATTGTCACCAATTCCAATATGACCTGAGGAATAGCCTTGGAGTATCTGATTTGTGTCATGCGGGAAACGGAGGCGGAAGCCGTAGTAACAGCAAACAAAGTTTTATTGAACACAAAGGCAGAGCCAACACAAATACCTGTGTTCGCAGGGATAATCCAGATAACGGAGTCCGGGGAAAAGGAAGCTATAATCCCAGACGCGCCTGGGAAGAGGCGCGGTCCACGCGGAGAGAGAGAGAGAGTCCGAGTCGAACGGCACGTAGCGGGGATGAGCATACGCGAACACACAGGAACACACGTGGACGGGCATGAAAGTGCAATAACGGACCGGAAGTGTCGGTGAGTGAGCGGTTTATATAGGAGCTTGGGGTGAGTGAATAACAAGCTCCAGGTGTGCATGATTGAAGCTGAGAGCTTGGGAGCACACGGAGGCAATGACAGCCACTGAAAGGGGGTGTGGCAGGTGGATCCCTGACAATTTGAACAGTACTTGAGTATTTGACTCATATTGAACGTTGACTCAAAGATGCCCGAGTTCTAAACACCGAGACACGTGTTAGTGAAAAGCAAAAGCAGTTGATTTGCGAGGTTTTATTTTCTAAATTGTCGACCTCAACACAACAGTCTCCTCAACATGCCAGTATAAAACAAAGATCAAACAAGTCCATCAAAAAAAAAAAAAAAAAAGGCAAAGTAAAAAGGGATCTTCAATTAACAAATAAAACTTAACGTATCATGTAACAAAGAAGAAAAAACATTAGTATTCAATTGGTAAATAAAATCAAAGTCAATAATTTTAGATTAAGAAAAAACAAATATTCTGAGCTGACTGACTGGAAAATGTAAATGTAGTTGAGTAGAGAGTAAAGGTTGCTTATATATTTGACTAAAAAGTAAAGTAAAAAAAAAAAAGTTAAACTCGAAAGTAGACAAAACTTTATTTAAATTCAGTAACAAAATACAAATACTCAAAAACTTTAGAACCACTGATGTAGAATGTGTATTTTATACTGGCTGTTTCTCTATACAGTGGAAATATTGGGATATAAAATGTATTGTCTTTTCCAGCTATATGTAATTCTTTTCCAAACTGTTACCACAGAGTTGTGCTAGGGGAGGTGGTATTGGGACCTTGGATTAGAAGGTCATGAGTTCAAATCCCAAAACCACCATGCTATCACTGCTGGGTTCTTGAGCAAGGCCTTTAAACCTCAATTGCTCAGTTGTAAGTGGCTTTAGATAAGGGTGTCAGCCGAATTCCATAAATGATAGAGTTTAATTTTCCCCTTCAATTGAACTAGGAGACACAAACCTATTCCAGCATGACAATGCCCCTATACACAAAGTCAAGTCAAGTCAAGTCAAGTCAAGTTTATTTCTATAGCGCTTTTCACAACAGACATTGTCTCAAAGCAGCTTTACAGAATTTTAAGAGTTAAGGTGAATGGTGTGCATTTATCCCTGAAGAGCAGCCATGATGACTGTAGCAAGGAAAAACTCCATTAGATGTTATGAGGAAGAAACTCTGAGAGGAACCAGACTCAAAAGGGGAACCCATCCTCATTTGGGTGACAAAGTCAGCTCCGTGAAGACATGCTGTAGATTAATTGGAAGATGTGGAAGATCTCCTGTTATAGAGCTCTGACATTGACCGTATTGAGAAGCTTCGGAATGATGAATGTTCTATAATCCCTAAAGCAGATATGAAAGAGCAAAGAATTTGTATCAAATGTTTTTTTGCTTGATAAAAAATGACTACCACTATGCTAGCGCAAGCTTTTCAAGACATGTCAGGTCAAATTGCACACCAAGACAGCTCATATTGTTCAACATCCTGTAAAAATCTAGTCGAGCTGAATGTGTGCGGAACCGGAATACCACCAAATTTGAACCGAATTGCTCGGTGCACTTGCAACAATAAGCTGCTATCAGCAGGAGGGTACAAAACACAATGCACACTAAGATAACTTTGAGAAGCCATGTTTTCTTTTCTTTTTTAAATATTTTTTTCTTTTTTAAGACCACGAATCCAGGCGCAGCGTGCGCCACCCTGCAGGTTTTTTGCGGTAAGTCAAATCGATGAAATCAAGAATTTCCTTCCTCCTGTCAAATTTCTGACGGTGGTGTAATAGTAATCCACAAGCAGAACCGTGTCATGGCTCTTGGGTTAGAACTGGGAGGAAATGTGCATGAATAAGGCATACGGCAGCTCAGATATGTCAAGAGTCCACATACTGCATATACAGTGCCTTGCGAAAGTATTCGGCCCCCTTGAACCTTGAGACCTTTTGCCACATTTCAGGATTCAAACATAAAGATATAAAACTGTAATTTTTTGTGAAGAATCAACAACAAGTGGGACACAATCATGAAGTGGAACGAAATTTATTGGATATTTCAAACTTTTTTAACAAATAAAAAACTGAAAAATTGGGCGTGCAAAATTATTCAGCCCCCTTAAGTTAATACTTTGTAGCGCCACCTTTTGCTGCGATTACAGCTGTAAGTCGCTTGGGGTATGTCTCTATCAGTTTTGCACATCGAGAGACTGAAATCTTTGCCCATTCCTCCTTGCAAAACAGCTCGAGCTCAGTGAGGTTGGATGGAGAGCATTTGTGAACAGCAGTTTTCAGTTCTTTCCACAGATTCTCGATTGGATTCAGGTCTGGACTTTGACTTGGCCATTCTAACACCTGGATATGTTTATTTGTGAACCATTCCATTGTAGATTTTGCTTTATGTTTTGGATCATTGTCTTGTTGGAAGACAAATCTCCGTCCCAGTCTCAGGTCTTTTGCAGACTCCATCAGGTTTTCTTCCAGAATGGTCCTGTATTTGGCTCCATCCATCTTCCCATCAATTTTAACCATCTTCCCTGTCCCTGCTGAAGAAAAGCAGGCCCAAACCATGATGCTGCCACCACCATGTTTGACAGTGGGGATGGTGTGTTCAGGGTGATGAGCTGTGTTGCTTTTACGCCAAACATAACGTTTTGCATTGTTGCCAAAAAGTTCGATTTTGGTTTCATCTGACCAGAGCACCTTCTTCCACATGTTTGGTGTGTCTCCCAGGTGGCTTGTGGCAAACTTTAAACGACACTTTTTATGGATATCTTTAAGTAATGGCTTTCTTCTTGCCACTCTTCCATAAAGGCCAGATTTGTGCAGTATACGACTGATTGTTGTCCTATGGACAGAGTCTCCCACCTCAGCTGTAGATCTCTGCAGTTCATCCAGAGTGATCATGGGCCTCTTGGCTGCATCTCTGATCAGTCTTCTCCTTGTATGAGCTGAAAGTTTAGAGGGACGGCCAGGTCTTGGTAGATTTGCAGTGGTCTGATACTCCTTCCATTTCAATATTATCGCTTGCACAGTGCTCCTTGGGATGTTTAAAGCTTGGGAAATCTTTTTGTATCCAAATCCGACTTTAAACTTCTCCACAACAGTATCTCGGACCTGCCTGGTGTGTTCCTTGTTCTTCATGATGCTCTCTGCGCTTTAAACGGACCTCTGAGACTATCACAGTGCAGGTGCATTTATACGGAGACTTGATTACACACAGGTGGATTCTATTTATCATCATTAGTCATTTAGGTTAACATTGGATCATTCAGAGATCCTCACTGAACTTCTGGAGAGAGTTTGCTGCACTGAAAGTAAAGGGGCTGAATAATTTTGCACGGCCAATTTTTCAGTTTTTTATTTGTTAAAAAAGTTTGAGATATCCAATAAATTTCGTTCCACATCATGATTGTGTCCCACTTGTTGTTGATTCTTCACAAAAAATTACAGTTTTATATCTTTATGTTTGAAGCCTGAACTGTGGCAAAAGGTCGCAAAGTTCAAGGGGGCCGAATACTTTCGCAAGGCACTGTATGAAGGCGTGAAAGAAGTCACACCATGATAACAGGCAGGACCTGACAACCAGTCAGTGGAGCTTAGTATTATAATATTTACAAGAAAAAAGGTACAGATGTGAGATTTTTTTTTTGCTGTTCCACACATCCTTTACTTGCTTTTCTTCCCCCCTAATGATAATAAATAAAAGTAATTTGTTTTGTCCTCATTATGGAAGTTGTTTTGTTGGCCGTTCTCAAAGTCGTTTAATTTTATTATTATAATTTGATGACTTTAGTTGAAGATGTTGAGATTTTCGATTTAGAGTGAGGAGGATGGACAGGATTAGAAACGAGTTTATTGGAGTGACTGCACAAGTAGGACGTTTTGGAGACATGGTGAGGGAGGTGTGATTGAGATGGTTTGGACATGTGCAGAGGAGGGACACGGGGTATATCAGTAGGAGAATGATGAGGATGAAGCCACCATGAATAGAAAAAGAGGAAGGCAAAGGAGGAGGTTTATGGATGTGGTGAGGGAAGACATGCAGGTAGTTGTTTTGAAAGAGGCAGATGTAGAGGACTATAGATGTAGAGGAGTATAGGGACGGATGATTCGCTCTGGCGACCCCTAATGGGAGCAGCTGAAAGAAGAAGATTATTATTTGATGAGTTTATTGATTAATATTTATGGCGCTTACATTTATATCATTCATACTACTGAGCAGTTGAAGGTTAAGGGCTTTGCTCAAGTGGCAGCCTTGTAGTGCTGGGATTAGAACTCCTGATCAAAAGGCCAACATCTTAAACCACTAAGTTACCCCCTCCCTGATAACAATAGACTATTACACCTATTGTGTAAAAAAATCACAACTCGATATAGACCTCGCATCTTACCATGCACTCCTGACCAAATTTTCTTCGGATGTGACCTCTGCTAAAACTGACTTCTACAAGGAAAAGCTCAAAAAGCTTAACATTTGGCTTTGTGCCAACTACCTTTAAATAAGCAAGGGTCATTCCCATCTTAAAGAAACCTGCTTTGGACCCATCAGACATCAACAACTACAGACCGGTATCAATTCTCTTTCTTTCTAAATCTCTGGAATGCACTGTTTTTAACCAACTATCTGTCTATCTCTCACGGAACGACCTCCGTGATCCAAACCAGTCTGGGTTCAAAGCTGCACAGAGACGGCCCTTTTGGCTGTTTCTCAGAAACTGCATGCTGCTCGATCAGCCAAGCTGTCATCTGTACTTTTCTGGAACGTTCAGCAGCATTTGACACAGTCAACCACAAAACTCTATTGTCTACCATCAAGAACCTTGGAATCCATGGTACAGCACGGGAATGGTTTGCTTACTACCTGGAAGGTCGCTCATACCAGGTAACATGGAGGGATCCACACCTGCCCCATGCAGACACACCACTGGTGTCCCACAAGGCTCGGTACTTGGTCCCCTCCTTTTCTCTCTCTATACTCACACCACTGGTGAATTCATATCCTCACATGGGTTTTCTTACCACTGCTATGCAGATGACACTCAACTCATCTTTTTTTTCCCCTCCCTCAGTTACCACAGCTTCCACTCGGATCTCGGCATGCTCGACAGACATATGTTCATGGATGAGTGCTCATCAACTAAAACTCAACCCCAGCAAAACAGAACTGCTGGTCATCCCAGATGATTCATCTCCAGGTCAAGATCTCCAAATAACTCTTCATTCTCCTCTTCAGGCACTACTCGTAACCTAGGGGTAACTATAAACAATCAACTGTTCTTCTTCTCACATGTCGCTAATGTGGTTCATTCCTGTCGATTTCTTCTCTACAACATCCAATGGATTTGACCATTTCTGTCCACACAGGCTGCCCAGGTGCTTGTTCAGTCTCTTGTCATTTTAAGATGGGACTACTGCAACTCTCTGCTTGCAGGTCTTCCTCTAAACACTATTCATCCACTGCAAATGATCCAAAATGCAGCTGCACGGCTTGTGTTCAATCTGCCCAAGTTCTCCCACACCATCCCACTGCTGTGCTCCCTTCACTGGCTTCCAGTAGCTGCATGTATCAGATTCAAAATACTGATGCTTGCCTACAAAGCCAAAAATGGACCAGCACCATCTTACCTCAGAGACCTCATCACATCTCGCACTGCACCACGCTGTCTGAGATCCTCCAGCACTGCTCGACTGGTACCACCTTCTCTCAGGATAAGAGGTAAGTATACTTAAAGGCTCTTCTCTGTTCTGGCACTGATGTGGTGGAATGAACTTCCCCTAGATGTCCGTACAGCGGAGTCCCTGGCTATCTTTAAGCGACGATTGAAGACTTACCTCTTCCTGAAACACTTAAATTAACACTTTCCAAGTTTGCTTTGTAGAATTCAAGAGTTATATTTATATTAAGTTTGTAATCTTGCGTACCAGTTTAGATTTATTCATTGCTAGAGACTCAAAGCACTTTTGTACGTCGCTCTGGACAAGGGCGTCTGCTAAATGCCGCAAATGTAAATGTAATGTAAATTATATAAATGTAAAAGTATGATCTTTGATCTCCCCTTCAACCATTGCTCGCAACCTTGAAGCAACCAAGGACAAGTAACTGTCCTTTTCCTCACATGTTGCTAATGGGACTTGATCTTATCGGTTTCTTTTCTACAAAATCAAAAGGATGCTACTCTTTGCTGGCAGGTTGACCTTTAAAAGTAATTCGTCCTCTGCAAATGATACAAAATGCAGCTGAGGGACTTGTGTTCAACCTGCCCAAGTTCTTCCACACCACCCCACTTCTGTGCTCCCTCCACCGGCTTCAGATTCAGATTCAAAACACTGATGCTTATGTACAAAAAGAGAAAAATGGACCAGCACCCTCTTATCTCAGAGGTCCGATCACTCCTCACACGCCGCCATGCTTCCTCAGATCTTCTAGCACTGCTCGACTGGTCCCACCTTCTCTAAGGGTAAGAGGTAGGTCTACATCAAGACTCTTCTCTGTTCTGGCAACAAGGTGATGGTTTGGACAACCGCTAAATGTCCAAACATCTTTAAAGAAGAGGTAGGTTGTTTGAACACTTCAACTGGCATTTTTTCCCCCTGTATGTTTCATGTATTGAAAAAAAAAAAGTTTGCTATTGTTGCTCTCAACAGAGTTTTAGGTTGATGGTGTTCTAAGTCTGCAGTCCAGTGAACCTGTGTTTATTAATTTATTATAGAGACTTCGAAGCAATTTTGTGCATCACTCTGGATAAGGGCATCTGCTAAATGATCTAAATGTAAATGATATCTAACATTTATTAGGATACAGTAATAGTTCCTATTTCAATAGACTTTCTATGCTTTTTTTTTACATTAACTAATCTGTGTCTGCTGGGGCAGGTAAGTGGGCTTACCTTGATAAATAAAAGCATAGCAGTCTCCCAGATGTGTACAATACAGTTTCTTAATTCTCCAACACTTGTCTAATAAAAATCTATACTGAGGCTACTGCATGTCTCACACCATACGCATACTACTAGCGTTGCTAATTTATTTATATAGATATGTTTTCACTGACAAAAATGAGATGATTATTAAATACAAATCATCATTAGTGAGAAAAACTATCAACCACGAATAAAAACAAGACAAGAAATGTTCGAAAGCGACAATTTTGGAAGAGATCTTTACAAAAGGTTTTTTTTTAACTGTGTGGAGTGAAAATCTCTGGAAAAAACACAAGTGCCTTTTGCAGACAAGTCATTTTGAAATTCATGAAACGGTAAGCACCTTGCATTTTTTATAAACGTTATTTACCAGCTTTCCCTAGTTAGTGTGTTTTGCTAAACTTGAAATACGAAAAAGTATATAAGGACAATAAGGACTGACCGATTACCCGGGGCCAACATGACAGACAATCCAGACAAAATCACTCACGGCTTCTGACTGAATAACATATCTTAGCTTTTTTTGTAGCAAGGATTAATCTATATTTAATTGAAATAATAAATACTACTCTGTGTGTTATATTTGATTGCTTTATTCGTTTTTTCTAGATTTTAGTTGACTAAAGTAGACTAAAATAGAGCTTAAACTAAATGTACTGTGTGTATAGTGCACATTGTGTATAGTGTGTAGTTTGAGATACATCCTTAGAACAAGTCTGTGAACGTGGGTTAGAAAGGATTTTTCATTGTGCTTCATTGTAAACAGATGATATATTCGTCCTGTTGCTGCTCCACTTCTATTTCACTTTTTTATCTGAAAACCGCATGGAATGAAATGAAAGATCTGTTCTTTACATCTGATATCTACCACGATTCTAGGAGGCCTACGCTATCAATAAAACCAAAACGAAAATGTGTTTACTTTTTATATTTTCAGTGCATCCGTGTACTTTATGAGGAAAAAAAACCTGCTCTATGTTTCTGCAGGTACATTTGTACAAGTCAGGCCTATTGGAAAAAGATTTTGGTGACACTTTCTTAAAACATCCCACTGGTGCGGAAACATAACATTACAAAGCAGGTTTTTATAACATTTTTCTTACACAACAGTTGAATTTAAAAGAAAGTGAAAATTCTTCTTGCTAAAACATTCTTCGACCAAACAAGGCCAAGTCTTCCATCAAGCAGCTTTTGGTTTCAGTCAAAGGTAAAGCAAATAAAAAGTAATGGAGAGTGTGTTAGAGAAGTGAAGAAAAGTGTGCAGACAGGAGGCGAAGCTGGAGGCAGCAGAACTGAAGATGTTTAGGTTTTCGTTGGGAGTGAGGAGGATGGACAGGATTAGAAACGAGTTTATTAGAGAGACAGGACGTTTTGGAGACAAGGTGAGGGAGTCGAGATTGAGATGGTTTGGACATGTGCAGAGGAGGGACATGGGGTATATCAGTAGGAGAATGCTGAGGATGGAGCCACCAGGAAGGAGGAAAAGAGGAAGACCAAGGAGGAGGTTTATGGATGTGGTGAAGGAAGACATGCAGGTAGTTGGGTTGAAAGAGGCAGATGTAGAGGACTGGGGGGTATGGAGATGGATGATCCGCTGTGGTGCCCCCTAATGGGAGAAGCCGAAAGAAGAAGAAGAAGATGAAGAAGAAGAAGAGGTAAAGCAAATAAAACCTAACCATACCTTAGAACACCAGATGTTTCTCTCTTCCTCTTAAAATCACCAACATGTTCCAAGATTTTTCCTGCTATTTTCAAATCACACCAGACTCTCAAACCTGCCTGAAAGAACATCTGGTGCTGTACATTCAGATATTTGAAAAGATCATAAAACCATTCCTGCTTTAGCGGTTTCAGCTGGATGTGGCCGAAACAGAAGTTATTCATATTATTACAACAGTAAAGAACGCTCTGATAGGGTACACAAGATAAGCATGACAAGGGAGTAACCACCAAGAGCATGCAGAATAGTGATTATTCTTGTCCAAGTTCAAGTCAAATATATTGACCAGCATTCCTTCATATATGAGTGAACAGCTGATGACCTCAGCAATGATGGAACTATAATGAATGGACATTCAGTGTTGGGTTCCCTTTTGAGTCTGCTTCCTCTGGAGGTTTCATGCCGTCTCATACATTAGTTTTCATTCATTCACCATCACCTCTGGATCTTATTAGGAATAAGCCTATAGGGCGAAACTTAATATTTTGTAATATATTTATTTCTGCAAAATTGCTTTGAGACATTGTCCCCCTGTTGAAAGCACTATACAAATAACATTACTTTGAATTGGTAAAATATTTATTTCATTATTTAATGCTATTGTGCATTTTATGCGCTTATGTTTGTGCTAGTTCTGTCCCTGCTCCTGCACTTTATTCCAACTTTTAATCAGAAAATCGTAAAAAAAACCCAAAACAAAACAAACCAACAAAAAAAAATAAAAAATGCAAAAATGAAATGCTCTCATGAGCATAGGAGCGCTAAGCTGTCTTCAACTCTCATGTCAAATGCTCCAAGAATAGGGTTAAAAGCTGTGTATGGAGTGGTGGAGAAGCAAAAATCTGAACACCAGCATAAAAAAGCTAAAAGCTTCCTGACCTACTGACCTAGCTGTTTTTTGTGCAGGCGTTATAAAAAAATCCAAAATATCTGTATTCACATGGACAGAGATTCCTGCCTATCTTCATATCACAATCTTTGTGTCTTCATGTAATTTTTCTGACTTTCTCACTTTATTCCCATGTATCCTTAATCAGGCAGCTCAGTCCTTTAAGGGAGCATTATTTTATTTAATTTAATTTATGTAACTCATGTAAACACTGTATATCCTGTACTTGCTGGTATTGCACTTCTGGTTAGACCTAAACTGCATTTTGTTGCCTTGTACTTGTACATGTGTAATGACAATAAAGTTGAATCTAATCTAATCTAATCAAAGTGCATGACTCAATGCGATGTTCTGCTCAAGATCCCTTAAAACAAACCAGATGACTGTCTAAATCCTTTTGTTATCTGACTGTGTACACCTGTTTTGTGTTCAATTCTTGATCAGCTTTGGTAAGTCCTGATGCAGTACAGTGACAATGTGATGTTAATATTTAATAGGATACAGTATTATATGTTTGCGCAATTTATACAATAGCATGTTCTATATTTAATTAAACAAGCAGCATAAAATTAGCCAACACATTTGACGCTGAGGTACAGTATAAAGATATGTAACGAAGGATAATGTAAGCTACATAGATGCTATCCTTCCCAGATAGCATAATTGCTAAATATTAGGATTATTGGCATAAAAATATAATTAACATATTGTATAAATCTCCTGAAATGTGCTTAATTGCAAAATTATTTCCGCTCCTTCGTGCTTGTTTTCTTAAGGGAAACGTATGCTACATGGACAAACATTTTGGGCACCTGATGTTTCCAGCAATCTGTGGTTGAGGAAAATTGGGAAAACCCAATTCTGTTCAAGCATGACAATGCCCCTGTGCACAAAGCCAGTTGCATGAAAATATAAACGCTTAACATGGGATGGAGTGGAAGATCTCCCTTTATAGAGCTCTGACCTTAACCCTATTGAACAACTTTGGGATAAATTGGAACACACACTCCACAATCTAGTAGTACATCTTCCCAGAAAAGTTGAGGTTGTTCTAACAGCAGTAGTGGTGGTGCATTTTACACCCTGGCCTTCAGTGACACCACGACTATAGAAACTATATATAATATAGAATCTATAGAATAGAATCTATAGAATCATTATTATAAAGAAGCTCGGTATAACACAATGCTGCATCACAGACAAGAATCTCATACAGTGAGAATGAATGTCATTACTAAAGCAAGAAACCCAACGAACACAATTCAACACGTCTCCTTTCACTGGAGCCACAACTGCACCGCCTACATACATCATCTCTAGCAGAAGTATCGATATTAACACCGTATAATGGCCCAGGGTTTTCCCTCAATTTTTCTACATTTTTTTTTTACAAGTATTTAATTTTTCCTGGGAATTTGAATCGACTGTAGATTGTTTTGTGCAAATTCTACATTCAAAAAAAAAAACAAACACAAAAAAGTAGAAATGGTTCATGAGAAAGTTGCTGTTTTAAATTGTTCGGGCTGAACTTTCCTCACGATGTCCAGCTTCTCTTGTAAAAGTCCGTCTTGTAAATGTATCTGCAACCAAATCAATTTCTTCTCCTCTGTCAGTTGTTGTGCAACAAAAAAAACAGCAGTCCATTTAATTCAGCTAAACTCCGTTCCACTTGATTACACTCTAATTCAATTCAATTCAATTCCTCTTAATTACTCTCCATTATTCAATTGTGTTCTCCTCAATTACACTCAATTCGATTCAGTTAAATTCAGTTTCTCTCAATTATTCTCCATTCAATTCATTTCAATTCCTCTTAACTACACTCCATTAAATTCAGTTCAATTCTCTTCATTTTCTTCTTTTTCTTCTTCTTTCGGCTGCTCCCTCTAGGGGGCGCCACAGCGGATCATCCGTCTTCATACTACTCTGTCCTCTACATCTGCTTCTTTCAAACCAACTACCTGCATGTCTTCCCTCAACACATCCATGCAACAACAAAAAAACAGCTATAAAATCCACATGAATGTGTTTGATCGTGTGCAGTTTGCTACAGATGCGGTATGCGAGCTCTGACTAATGCTTTCTCTGAATGTCCAATCACAGAATGTGAAAACGTAGACGTTATTGTACGCCTGCTAGCGGACCTCGGAGTCACCAAATTGAAGTGTGATAGCTTAAAGCAACAGGTTCAAGCAAAATACAATAGAGTTTATGGAAGAAAAGTCTGCAGTGCAGCGCATCTGAGAGAAAAGCTATGAAATGAAGAGAATAGACGATTGAAAAGAATTTAATATTCATGGTCAAAACGATATTAAAGACATAATAACAAATGTGGAGTAAATATGGAATGGGACGTTCAAAAAGCACATCTTATGGTCGTGTTTTTTTTTTTTTTGTTGTGATAAAAAACAAGACCAGGACACCTTATTCAAGCGATGACTTCAATATGACATGTAAATATACAAAACGGATCGAAAATAACAACTCCGTTATTTCCAACAGCAAATGAATCTTCGCCAAAATGTGTCGTTTGGTTAAATGTTATTCTCCGTGAAAGCAGCGGCGGCTCGTTTGTTTACACACTCGTCCCCTTCTGATTTGTTTTTTTTCTGCTTTTGCTTCTCCTGATTTCCTTCACATTAGTGTAAAAAACAAACAAAAAAAAACCCCACGTAGCATCGTAGCATCTCATCCTCTTCAGTGCTCCAGTCACCTGTGACTCTGAGAGCGGCTGTGTTCCAAATCAAATCGCTACGAGTGATTTGATTGCTTTAAAAGTTAGCCCTGGAGTCACTCACTCCCTCGCATTCTTCTGTGATCAGTGAGCTGGCAGTAATCAAATCTCATGAAGAGAATGCACTCAGGGAGAGAGGGATGGGGGAGAGAGAGGGAGAGAGAGACTAGTTGTGATGCTGGAGAACAGAGAAGAGTGAGAAAAAAAAGAAAAAGAGCTCATGGAGTCAGGATTAGTGCCAAGTGCTCACAGGCTTCTATATCTTCAGAGCTCTTCGTTCCCTTCCTCTGCATTCTTCATTCTCTTCTTCTCCTCTTCCCCAGTGTTACACTCCTCCCCCTGTTCCATTCCTTTCTTTTCTCATTATCTTTATCTTGTTTCCCTTTTTCATTTCTGACCTTTAATTTCATTTCAGTTCCTCTCCATTTCCCCACATTTCATTCCTACCCTTTTTCTTGCCCCTGTATTCATCACCTTATATTCCTTTCCTCTCCATTTCTTTTCCATTTCAATCATCTTTCTTTCTTTCTTTCTTTCTTTCTTTCTTTCTTTCTTTCTTTCT
>JAAIIK010000315.1:997124-999624 GCA_014706435.1 Silurus glanis
TTTTTTTTTTTTTTTTTTTTACAATTTTGAGTAAAATTCATTCATTCATTCATCTTCTCCCGCTTATCCATAATTCGGGTCGCGGGGGCAGCAGTCTAGGCAGATTCCCTAGACACTTCTCCGTGTCCAGGGATCGGGCTGTCAAGGCCCCCGCCTTCGACTTCTGCACAATCCTCTCAGCACCGGTCCCTTACGGTCCCTCCTACAGGTGGTGAGCTCACGGGAAGGCGGACCCACGTCGCTCCGACGTCACGGTCCTTGATTTATTTTTCTCGTAAGGGAATTTTGAGTAAAATAATAAAATTAATAAATTTTGTAATAAGACTGTAACATAACAAAATGTGGAAAAAGTGCTGTGAATACTTTACGGATGCACTGTACTTGGCCTAAAGTTAGGTGGACACATGATTTGTATCTGTCTTTGAAACATTTCCATTCTACATTCAACCCCCATTTATTTGAAGATGTTCCACCAGATTTTGTGGAGATTTGTGCTTCGTGTCAGCATGCCAGTTCATCATGCTGGGTCTACAGGGTTTGGAGCTCTAAACCCATGCAAAGCAAATCTTCATAGAGTTGTTTCTTTGTGCACAGAGGTATTGTCATGCGGGAACAGGTTTAGGTCTCCTAGTTCAAGTGAAGGGAAAATGTCATGCTACAGCATCCAAAGGCGTCCTATACATCTCCTTCAACTTTGTGTTAAAAGTTTGGGGAAGAGCCACATATGGCTAGAACAGTCCATTGTCCTACACATTTGTGCATAAATTATAGTTCTCATGTTTCATAAATCTGACTGACATTTTTAATTGGCTCACTATTTTGCAACACCTGCAATCACTGTTTTATGAGCTGAACAGTGCATGAAGGTAAACGAGTGTGTCAGATGCATAGGATTAGTAAACGAGAAACTAAAGGGCAGGAATTTGTGTACACCCCTTTGTGCTCACAGTAGGGTTCATCATTCCTTGTGTTTGTCATCGCAGGCATGATTAAATAAGATGACAAAATTAGCATCAATGTAGTCTTGGATATGATGCCTGAGCATATATTTCACATTGTAGAGTATATCCCAATTGACAGTGACATCTGGTCTAGCGTATCGACTTGGTCTAGACGTCTGCTATTTAGCAGGACACTAGATGATGAATGGTGCAGGTTATCTGATTCAGACAGCGTTACTTTGAGCTTTCTAAACAAAATATAAATGGATAAAGCCATCGAGTCATATTTCTCTTGAGAAAGCAGCAGTCCTTTGGCATATATATATGAGGTTCGAGATGCATCTGCAGGACCTGGATCATATCAGAGATATTTATAAGACGAAGGCAGACGGATCCAGATAGCATCTTTGAAGGTGAATTTTCATTTCGAACAGTCCAGATTTAATTAAAAAGGGAAGCTCAGGTTACAAATACACTTGTTTAATTCACTTGCTTGGAGAACATGAGCTTAATATTAATACATCCCAGAGAGAGACGGTTGCTCTGGGTTTTAGGGTTTTGTTTTCTATGTAATTTTACAGTTATTACCTAAATAAAATGTTTGTTTTTATTTATCCTAATTAGATATAAAGACTTTTGCCATATACACACACACACACACACACACACACACACACACACATATATATATATATATACGTAGTACATGTGTGTGAATGAGAGGGAGGGCAGTGGAGTGGTGCGGTTGCAGGGAGAAGAGGTGGAGAAGGTGGAGGAGTTCAGGTACCTGGGGTCAACAGTGCAAAGTAATGGAGAGTGTGTTAGAGAAGTGAAGAAAAGAGTGCAGGCAGGGTGGAGTGGGTGGAGAAGAGTGACAGGAGTGATTTGTGATAGAAGAGTATCTTTGAGAGTGAAAGGGAAAGTTTATAGGACTGTGGTGAGACCTGAGATGTTGTATGGTTTAGAGACAGTGGCATTGAGTAAAAGACAGGAGGTGGAGCTGGAGGTAGCAGAGCTGAAGATGTTGAGGTTTTCATTGGGAGTGATGATGATGGACAGGATTAGAAACAAGTTTATTAGAAGGACAGCGCATGTAGGATGTTTTGGAGACAAGGTGAGGGAGGTGTGATTGAGATGGTTTGGACATGTGCAGAGGAGGGACATGGGGTATATCAGTAGGGGAATGCTGAGGATGGAGCCACCAGGAAGGAGGAAAAGAGGAAGAACAAGGAGGAGGTTTATGGATGTGGTGAGGGAAGACATGCAGGTAGTTGGTTTGAAAGAGGCAGATGTAGAGGACAGGGTGGTATGGAGACGGATGATCCGCTGTGGCGACCCCTAATGGGAGCAGCTGAAAGAAGAAGAAGAAGAAGAAGAGGTATTAATTACTTTTTACAATCCAAATGCAAGAATTTCTCATCCCAGCCCCTGACACAGCATGTGTGTGTGTGTGTGTGTGTGTGTTTGAGGAATGAATTTGCTGTTGGTCAGAGTTGCCTCCTGGGCTGAACCATGACAAAGCAGAATGTTTGTCCGACAGTTGAAAGAGAGCGACTTCA
>JAAIIK010000315.1:1002124-1008629 GCA_014706435.1 Silurus glanis
AGATGTTGATTCATCTCAAATGGCAGAACTGCAGCAAACAACAGCCGGGATATTACACTAGCCATATAATATCTTTGGGCCTTGAACTTCCTGTTTCAAAAATAATGGACTTGAGGGGCCTTTGGCCTGTGAGTTTGATACTATTGGTAAAGTTTGAATGCTGTTTGTAGGGCTTGGAAGTGCTACAGAGATCTGACTAAAGGTCTTCTAGAAAACTGTAGTCTGGGATTCAGTCCATATCAGACACAGCGGGAAGAATTGGCTTTGATCAGGGCATTGTGTTATAAAGTGTTTTGATGGTGTGTCACATTAAAGAACAGGAAGAGAGTGCATTTAGATGGATGGAAGGAAGTTTGGATGCAGACAAGAACCAGCCTGATGATTCCAGCTCAGTATGCCATGCTGTGAAGATCTTAATCTAGCCCTATTACATATTTGGGCCTTGAATGACCTGTTTCGAAAATAATTTATTTGGGGGCCGTCGGCCTGAGAGTTTGATACCACTGGTAAAGATAAAGAGGTTATGAAGTTGGAATGTATGTTTAATGCCTATAAGTTTGTTCCTTATATGAGCGAGTCATTGGCTAACGTGGCAAGGAAAAACTCCTTGAGACGATATGAGGACGAAAAGGGAGGAAACGGACTCAAAAGGGAACCCATCCTCATCTGGGTGGCACCAAATAACCATTCGGTATATATCTGGGTGGCATTGTATGATCAGCTGTGATATTACACTAACCATACTACTAACAATCGTCTGGTTGAATGAATCTCCACAAAATCTACCCAGGATATCTTCCCAGAAGAATGGAGGTTATTATATTAGGATGTTCAAAAAGCAGCACCAATCTTATGGTCAGGTGTCCAGTACCTTTTATCCATATAAATGTAGTAGCTAAAGCAATGTAATAAAGAAAAAACTTTGTAATTATGGTATGTACTTAAGTAAAGTACTTGGGACAGTTGCGTACATGTTTTGTGATATTACCGGACACCCTAAAAGAAATGCCGATTCTTTCTTAGGGAATTGTGCGCTCCACTGCGAAGGAATTCTCAAGCATGAGAACAGAATCGAATTACAATTCAATGTTAATCATATGAGCATTTTTAACAATGGACATCGCCATAAAGCAGCATTATAGAAATGATCGGATTAAGAATTTAATGATAATTAAATTCCCTAAGACAATCCCTAATCAATCCTAGATGAACACAGGTATTGCTGAGGTAACTTTAGCCAGTTAGCACTTCGATATGAAGGCTATGTGGATTTTTAGACATTTGCAAGGCAGTATATAAAAGAACACCGACCCAAATGACTCAAATGTCAAACTATCCCAATCCGAGCTCTTCCAAGCACTGAGTATCTGTCTCACTGACACCTGATCTTTAAGATAACATACTTCATGTATCAATGTGCTTCCTGCTCAGTGTGACTGAATGTTATCGTGATTGTTATGAGGGCAATTCCAGGACTGGGGTGACTTCTGTATCTCACTGATGTGGCATATACAAATATGGATTTGGCATTTAGGAACCTAAATTTAATATTTATATGCATGCTTTTGATAAACCACTTAATTACAATCTACAGCACTTACTTACAGCTAAAGCCACTTCTGCTTTAGTTCCATTTATTTATTAAAAAAAAAAAATTGTACAGTTTGTACATTTAATAATGTTTGCATTATTATAAAGCTGCCCTGCAACTTTAATACAACTTAAGACTGCTGTTGAATCAGTAATGTTTACACTCCAATACTCTCCCACATCACACTCTCATACTGTATACATTTATACATATAGTAAACCAGATAAATAGATAGATAGAAATCTTTCATTTTTATTATTTATATTGTCTTTGCTGCTTTTATTATACTATATTGTCTTTGCTGCTGCAATATGTGGAGTCCACATCTCTGAGGATCCCACCCGCTTTCTGAACTCTTCTATACTGATCAGAAAACGACAACAGCGCCTGTACTTTTTCTGAGGAGAATCGAAAACTTTTACTGCCGTACCATTGAGAGCATCTTCACAAACTGCATCTCAGTGCGGTACAGCAGCTGCACTGCTTCGAAGTGTAAAGCCCTTCAGAGGGTGATAAAAACCGTCCTACGAATCATTGGCACTCAGCTACCCACCTTAGCAGGCATTCACAACGAACGCTGTCTGCAAAGGCGAGGAGCATTATCAAAGATACCTCTCACACCAATCGTGGACTATTAACACTTCTCCAATTGGGCAGATGCTACAGGTGCCTCAGACTGAAGAATAGATTTCTTTACCCTGATCATCATACAATGTTAACAATACAATACTGCACTGTCACTTTTTGTGTTTTTTTTGCGCTGCTTTATCCACTGTGCACCATGATCATTGCACTACTGTATATTTCACCCATATTTATTCTGTATATACTGTATCACACATGCATTCATATTTGTACATGTCCATATCATGTCATTTTGAGCATGTTATCTTCTGACATGTCTATCCTATACACAATCTTTGCACAGTTACACTGTATATTGTTAAATATACCATATATTATTATCTTCTGCACCTTCTGTACATTATTCATTTTTATCCCTGTACATATGGGCCCCATACCCTTGTTTATCATACTGCTTTTTATTGTAAAAAGGCCATTTATGCACTTCTAGCAATAACGTTTAATTTAATCTAATCAAATAAATCAATCCATCCTTTATCAATTTATCGAAATATCCATCCATGTATCCATCCATCAGTTTATCTATCCACGCCTCCATCTCGCTATAAATATATACAGATATCAATCATAATGAATGTATTCATCTATCCATTGAACCATCCACTATATTTTTCAACATTCAATTTTCTATCTTTCCATCAGTTTATGTAATTATCCATTCAGCTAGCCATACATCCATCTATCCACCTATCTATCCATCCACTATAAATATGCCAATCCACCCATTTATTTATCCATCCATCCATCCACTATAAATATGATAATCTACCCATCCATCGATCATCCATCCAACCATAAATGTATCCACCCACCCATCCATTCATTTATAAATATGCCCATCCATCCATCCATCCATCCATCCATCCATCCATCCATTAATCCATGCATCTATCCATCATTCCATAACTGTATCCACCCACCTATCTATTCATAAATATGTCTATCTATCTATCCATCCATCCATCCATCCATTAATCTGTGCATCCATCCATCCATCCATCCATCCATCCACCCATCCATAAAGGTATTCACTCACCCATTCATTTATAAATATGCCAATCCATCCATCCATTCATTTATAAATATGCCCATCCATCCATCCATCCATCCATCCATCCATCCATCCATCCATTTATCCATGCATCAATGTATCACCCCAATCTCATGCTTAAACAAGTCGTATATTATAGATTATGAAAAGAAAACAATGTCCATTTTAGTTTTTAAAACTAAATTTGCTCCTATAATAAAATTGGAACATTCTACTAGTCACGTTGTCCAGAAATTGATCATCAGAATTTTACTGATGATCATGAGAAGAGCAGGATCACATGACATGGGTGATTGCATGCATGCTAATTAAGTACATTATTGTGATGTACAGAACATGATTTTTGCTGATTAATAATAATGTTTTAATAATAATGAATCTTTAACCCTAACTGTTTTTTTACTATCTACTCTTGAGCAAATCATGTTTATATGATGCCCTAAAACTTTTCCAACGCTCAATCAGGAATTAAAATGCCTCCCACGGACTCTAAAACGGGTTTAATAATCACCAAGCTCGCTTTTGTGTACCAAGTTCAGCATCGTCCTTCAGACCATCATTAAGTCAAAGAACTTTTCAAACACTAGCACAGAGAAGAGGTGATAAATATTGAGGATTTGTCTGATCAAAGGAGAACATCTCATTTCAAGTGTCTTTTAGAAATCCAGTGTTTCTACAAGCACATCGTTGATCTACTCCCAGCCTTCACCGAGAACAAGGCTCATTTGTCAAACACAGTTAGCATCTCGCTAGCAAAATGTTACACGCTTTTATCTTCAATGAGATTGCAGCTGAATGTTCATTTTTGTCAAGGTGCAGGTTTTTCTTTTCTTAACACATAGACTAAGTTTCACTAACCAAGAGAAAATAAGACAGATTTTAATCATTTCAAAAAGAAAATGTATTTACTGCTCCAACACGCAGCTAAGTTCAGCACATCCAAGATGCAGTGTTCTGATTGTATTTCAGCCTATAAACAGGCATGACTACACCCAACACATGCTAGCTGGCTAGTTCACAGCTTTTATTCTGAAGTGTAAACTTTCTGAGGAAAATAGAAATCATTTATAAACCTACACTTGAGGTATTTAACCTAGTTAAGATTATAGTTTCCACAATCCACAGGTCCATAGTCACCTGCTAGCTAGTTAGTTCAGGTCATCAATCCAACCTGAGGAAGTGGTAACTCAATGGTTAAGACTCTGGGTTACTTTTCAGAAGGTAGGGGGTTGAAGACCCAGATTCAAGACCCTTAACCCTCTCTGGTTTTAAAGAATGAAATACAATTAAATGGACACCAAAAGTTTATTAGCAGACACACTGGGTAACTGAATGTCCAGTGCCCTGATCGGCCCAGAAACCAACTACTGTAGTTTGTGTAAGTGTAACATGTACAGAAGCTGGATACAGGTAAGGGTGAGGGATCTGTAGTGCAGTAGCAGGTCATTTCACACCCATTTCAGACTTAGGTGGTGTCCTACCTGCATCAATCCACCTTTTAATATCATCATTATGACACCACGGCTATAGAAACCACCAATATTATAGAGAAGTGCAGTAGAACAGAGCGCTGCATCAAAGACAAGATCTCATACAGTGAAAATGAATGTCATCACGAAAGCAAGAAACCCAATGAACACAATTCAACAAGTCTCCTTTCACTGTGGCCACAACTGCACCTCCCTCATACATCATCTCTAGCACAAGCATCGAGATTCACCTCATAAAATACGTTTCTCCTGCATTTTTGTGCATTTCTTCAGTGCATTACAGTTTTCCTAGGAATTCGAAATAAAGGCATATTGCGTTTTTTTTGCAAATTCTTCAGGAAAGAAAATGCAAAAGTAGAAACAGTTAATGAAAAAGCTTAACAACTGTTTTGAACTGTTTTGATCATCTTTTTCTTAGGATTTCAAAAAAGTCTGTCTTGTAAATGTCCTTGTAAGTGTATCTGCAACAAAACAATTTCCTTTTCTCTGTCAGTCATAGTGGAATAAAAAAAACAACAGCTATTATATCCACACAAATATATTGGATCTTGTGCAGTTTGCTCCAGATGCGGCTTGTAAGCTCTGACCAGAGCCGCTCTCTGACCAGCCAATCAAAAGATGTGAACATGCTTATGTTATTGTATGCCTGTTAGATGGCCCCGGAGTCACCAACTTGAAATCTGATTGGTTAAAGCAACAAATTTAGGCAACATGTTCTATATATGCTCCAGGCACCCTGTGGATTCTGAAGGCTTCAGGGCAGATTATGACCTTAATATGTGATGTGGCAGCTGAAATCTGATTGGATAAACACTTTAACAACTGGAAACAATTTCTACATATTTCTGAAAAAATTACAGCCTGCCACTGCTATTCAGGAATGGTAAGAATGAAGCACAGATTATAAATCTATACTCGAACATTTTAAAAACACAACAATCAATGCAGGATGCAATAAACAAAACAATACGATGTGAAATGAAAGAAAAAAATAATAAGCCTATGACTGTGATGTATCTTGTTATACATAGACAAAGTTTGTCAAGGACTAAACATAGAACAGGTCAACACAATCAGATAACAAACCAATGAGAAGTGACTGTGAAGATTAAAGAAAGAAGTAGGATATCTGCATCTCTTCCCTCATAACTATTTCCAAATTATGAAAAATAATTAAAAGCAGTTGCTAGTTCTTATTTTATTCACTTTTTTTTTCTCAAAGATTATTCCATTTTCCCAAAGTACGATTACTCCTGGCAGCAGTGACCATAAATGCAAGAGGTCAGAACATCATTAACTCTGTGCAGCAGGATGTTTTGGTCTGGATTCCTTGTCTTCCTGGAATTACCAAGCCTGTGGTTAGAATCACAGAAGCCGTTTCATAATTTACTGATCTGAATAAGGCTTTCGTACATCATCTTCAGCATCTACAGCAGTGCATGACAGAGCTAATGATTATGAATAGCACCATGAATGACAGCAGTGTAGACAATGCGAATCAATACTTTTGTAGGATGTGGAGAACTTGTAGATGCTGATGTGTTTAAACACACACACACACACACACACACACACACAGTTATTGTATGTTTGAGGAATTTCAGTATTTTGTAGTAGTATTTGAAAAGTTTCAACATACTATGTTTTAATAAAATAGGTTGAATACTTAGAATTATTATTATTATTATTATTATTATTATTATTATTATTATTATTATTATTATTATT
>JAAIIK010000315.1:1013971-1031958 GCA_014706435.1 Silurus glanis
ATAGATAGATAGATAGATAGATAGATAGATAGATAGATAGATAGATAGATAGATAGATCATTTTATTTGGTTTGAGAATGGAGTAAAATTGACACACTCAGGATCTCACTGTGGTCACACTCTGGCTTGGTTTATTCAGAGCCCATATATCAAAACCTCTAAAGGGTGGCAGAGTGTATCCCCCTGAACAGGGCCTGATTTCGAATCATTACTCTTCATTTAAGGCACCTGATAAATATACCTGCAAGTGTTTTGGGCACTTAATTCCATTTTAGTGGAATGGATACAGTGGGACTGGAGAAAGAGAAAGATGTTTCTCCTCGCTAGTGTTTTAATGAATTCTTCCTTCAGGTAAGTGTTTATCAAAGAACCTCAGCAGGTTACGTTTAGGCTGAGATCTGAATATCTATGGTCATGTATTAAAGAGATTTTTTTTAATCGCTGTAACAATATGAGATGCCAATAAATGAAAAATAAAGCTGAAATCTGTGAAAATCTGATTATCTGACATATCACCTAGTACTATTCCTGCGATAAAAGATTCTTACTTTATTTTACAAAATTTATAGTCACTCATCTATAAAACACGTTTCCATAAACACGATCCTTCTTCAAAGAGAACTTGAGCTAATGAGGATATTTTGCGTCTGTTAGCATGTTTCCTTTACATTTCGTTGAACCTAACACCTAGTTGTCCCATAGCTTTAAGCGATTGTCGCAGAAACCTGCATTGATCAGCGACCGTGTCGCATTGTAAGATCTGAAATTGCAACCAAAGTATTCATTGATGACGTAAGCTTTTAGTTTGCAAGGTGTAAATTCTGCATATTAGTTTACTTTCCAGATGCTATTCAACACCTTTTTTTAATGATGCATAAGCTACCGAACTACTTTTATCAACCCAGTCTCACAGCATTTTGTTATTCATATTTTAAATATTCTTCAAGCACTATTACTCAACATTTAATTAGGTGATTTTATTCTTGTTTTTAATGCTTTTTATTCTGCAAGCTACTCGGAATTATAAATCATCAGTGGTTGCTTCGAGTCAAAATATAGTAAATATATTCTCCTGGTAAATTAACAAGTCTGCAGATTTGTGCTACGGCCATCGCTTCTTAATTTTGCCATTTTTATTCAAAGAAATACAATTTTTCCATCGGTTTGGTGTGTGAAATCTAGCAGTAAATCCTACAGTACCTACCATGAGCCTTATCGACCGTTGCTATGGTGAAGACACCAACTGAAACTCAATGCGGACCGTCGCCAAATCTCTTTTAATGATATCGTCATCTCTTCTCAACACAAACACGAAATTGTGCTTTATATTTTAACAATACGTAGTTATGACCATCAGTTTTAACTGTTTCTGTTTTGAGTGTGAGAAAAAAGTTTTTTTTTGTGCGGAATCAGTTGTGGATTAATGAATGTAAATGTATCAAGATGAAAGAACATTGAACTATAAAATTTTATACTTTACTTTTTTTGTAATTATAATAAACAATATCACATTTATTTTTTTTGGAATGTGATTATGCAAAGGATTTTTTGGAAGAAATGTTTTGGATTGTTTTCTCTGTTTACAACACAATTTGAAAGATGGATAGAAATATAATTAGTGAGATAGATGGACAGAGGTTGCGAGAAATAGACAGAGAAAATTATACAGAACGAAAATGATAAAGATAAGTGAAGAGAATTCAAGGCCACTTCCAGGACAGCGGAGACTTCTGGAGACATGTAGAGACAACAGCGGAGACATGTGGCAGGGCATCCAGGCGATCGCGAACTACAAGACGACATCACCTGCTTGTGACCGTTACGCCTCCTTCCCAGATGAACGACTTCTACGCCCGGTTTGAGGTGCAGAACAACTTGGTGGCGAGGAAGACCATCCCTCCTCCAAGTGACCAGGTGCTCTGTCTAACCACAGCTGAAGTGAGGAAAACTCTAGGCAGAGTTAACCCACTGAAGTCTGCTGGACCAGACAACATTCCTGGCAGAAGAGCTAGACAGCTAGCGGATGTCCTCACCGACATCTTCAACATATCCCTGAGCAGCGCCATTGTTCCCACGTGCCTCAAGATGACGACCATCGTTCCCGTGCCGAAGAAGTCTACTGTCTCCTGCCTCAATGACTATCATCCCGTCCCGCTCACACCCGTCGTGATCAAGTGCTTCGAGAGGCTCGTCAAGCACTGAAAACAAGTATAAAATCTCCTAATTAAATGTTGAGTAATAGTGTTAGAAAAACAATACAGCGTCTGTGGCGCACAGTGGCAGCTGAAAAATACGTGGTATTGAAATACATTAGATGGAAAGTCGTGCTGAATGACACGAAAAAAAAAGGACATTCGTGTTCATGAACACGAGTCAATAGATTAAATTTCAGGATTATAGACTGGGTTGACTTTTCATAGCGCTCACCTTTTCCACACCTAGCATGTTTTTTTTGTTCATGCTAACACATAAACTGACTTCATTGTTTCACTTTACAGTCTAGCACTCAAAAAGAAAAATACAACTCCATGCTAAATATAGACTTAGTCACCAGACCTCTTTCTTTTTTCTTGGCCAGATTAAAGAAGAATGTAGAAGCTATAGAGAGAAGACTGAAAGAAGACTGTAGAAGATTCACACCTCTATGAAACGGTAATAGAGCCCCCTGTCTCAGTAAATAGTAATCCACTTGTCAACCCTGGTGACCCGAACATCCACCTGGAGGACTTTTACTCCAGTGACTCATACATTGCTTTATATTAGATCACTTTTCCATTTAGTTTCTTTCTTTTTCTTGCCACCATGACACCCCATCATTCTTTTTCTGAATGTTTATTTCAGATGTAATCTTAGTTTCTGTCTTATTCTTGTGTGAATATATATGTTGAACAGTCATAATAAGCATTTGACTCCACGGGGGACTCTGCCAAATTTCAGTAAATGTAAAATCGGTGAAATATCGACAGTTTTTCTAGTACAATTCCACAACCGATATATATTGGAGCTTCTAAAAGCAATTTTGAAGACACTTTTTCCGTTCACTGGAACCCCAGGTTCAATTATGTCCTCATATTACAACATGCCCTAATATAGTAACACAGATTTCGCACAAATTGCACTGAACTGCAACCGAGTAAAATGTACAGTATATGAAACATGCAGAAAGTCATTTTCCTTTAAGTTGAGCGTGTCCTTCGAAGACATCGAAGTGCAGACACTTTTCCTTTGCCGTGATTTAGTCTTTTAGCTTCGACTCGTTGAGTTTCACCTCATTATGTCCCTAAACAGCACACGGGCTGAAATCGGACTCCTGGCATTTCTAACTGCCTGTAATGAATTGATTTGATAAGAAAGTCTGCACTACCTGGCTCATGAAATCTCTTACAACAGCATTAGTGGGAATATTTGCTAAATTAAGGCAGTAGTGATAATTGTAGTATTTAAAGTGGTGGTATTCATGATGTTAATAGTAGTAACAGTACTATTAGGACTAATAATTGAGTAGAAAAAGTGGCATTTTTTAGTAGTATTGCTAATGAGAGATACTAACAGTCACATTAAAATAGTTGTAGTAGTAAGAAGCACCTGTTATAGTATTAGCATCAGTATCATTAGTAGTGGAAATAGTAGTGTTTCAGTGAAAGTAATATTATTTGTAATACATTTGCATTTACAGCATTTGGCAATTTTGCATCTAAGCAGTTGAGGGTTAAGCACCTTGCTAGTAGTACTGATATTAATAGTAACCACAGTATTAGTGGGAATGGTAACGTGATAGTAATAGACATGATAGCAATGGTAGTAGCAACACCGGTACTGGGGTTTGTAGTATAAATAGTATTTATAACAATGGTATTAATAGTATTAATAGTATAATTGTGGTTGTAGTAGTAAAAGGAACTAGTAGTATTAGCAGCAGTATTATTAGTAATGTTAATAATAGTGATAATAGTATTATGACTATGGAAGTAATACCATAAGGTTGGTAATAGTACGAATATTAGATTCAGCAGTGGGAGAGATAATATTATTTATAGTACTAATAACCACAGTATTAGTGGGATAGTATTGATATCAATGATAGTGTTTTTATTAATATTAGTAATAAACAACTAGTTGTAGTATTAATAATAACAGTAGCCACAGTAGTGCGGATAATAATAGTATAGACGTGATAGCAATGTAAGTAGCAACACTAGTAGTGACGTGAGTAGTAATAACAGTAGTAGTAAGACTGGTAATAATATGTAATAATATTAATAATAATAATTAGAATAATAATCACTTTTATTTAAGGACAAACACGGTTCATTGTATACGACAATACAACAAGCCGGAAAAAAAAACAACAATAATCCAAAATATCATGCATTTACATACAGACTAAGACGCCAGTGGTTCTACATAATATCAGTGACGAGTATTATTACGATAGTAGTAATACCATAAGGCATAAAAAAAGGTACGAATATTAAATGAAGTAGTAGTGGTGATAGTAATAATGACAAAAGTATTATTGGGTATATTACTTTTTACTGTGTACTGTGTACCACTGTGTATAGCAAAAATGACAATAAAAGCCTCTTGACTTGACTTGACTTGATTAATGATAATAGAAGTAATAGAAACAGTAGAAGCAACATTAGTATTGCTGTTATAAGTGATATGAGTAATAGTCAAGTCAAGTAGCTTTTATTGTCATTTCAACCATATATAGCTGACACAGTACGCAGTGAAGTGAGAGTGAATCCTGGTGCTTCATAAAACAATATTGAGCTACATGTCAAGTCAAGTTTATTTCTAAAGCGCTTTTCACAACAGTCATTGTCTCAATGCAGCTTTACAGAAATCAACAGTTAAGGTAAATGGTGTGTATTTATCCCTGATGAGCAGCCATGGCGACTGTGGTGAAGGAAAAACTCCCTTAGATGTTATGAGGAAGAAACCTTGAGAGGAACCAGACTCAAAAGGGAACCCATCCTGATAGTGTTGAATGCTGAACTGAGGTCTATGAACAGCATTCATACACATTGTCCAGGTGGGGGAGGGCCAGATGGAGGGTTACGGGGAAGGCATTGTCCATGTTCGAACGATACGCAAACTGCATGGGGTCCATTAAGGTAACTGGGTCTTGAAGCACGTCATTACGGTGGGAGTGAGTGCAATAGGATGATAGTGATTGAGGCAGAAGACTGAAGATTTTTTTGGCACAGGGATGATGATCGTTGTCTTGAGGGATAAGGAAGAATGGCACTGCTCAGGAAGATGTTAAGGATGTCAGTGAAGACATCCATAAGCTGTTCTGGTAATAGTAATAACAGTACAAATAGCAGTAGAAGTGGTAATGGTAGTACTACTTGCTGTTGCAGTAATAGCAGTGGGTTTGGTAGTAGTATGAGAACTAGCAGTAGCTGTATTATTAGCAGTGGTAATTAAAGTGGTGATAGGTGACGGTGGTAGTATTATTAGTGGGCTGAAAAATAATATTTAATCACTAAACATTTGGTTTACTGGTGCACCAAGTCTCAAATCAAGCACCAAAATCCGCTATGATGCACACATCCGGCAATTAAAACTGTCCGTGTGGAAACATAGCAAACGTTCCGTTTGGTGTTCTGATGATTTACGTAATTTAAAACACCATAATATTCTTGTAAATGTTTTAAAGTAATTTTGTCTTCATGCTCTATGTTGGGTTTAGTTTTACTACTAATAAACATACATTTGCATAAAGCATCCATACGTGTCCATGCCCATATTGATTAGGAGCTTATTAAGAAGGAGATCAAGTTCTTAATGCGATTATGAAGAACTTAGAAAGTATTCATTTAAGGTACGTTTAGTACAGATAAAAAAGTGTGAGATCATGTGATTAATCGCAATTAAATATTTTAATGGATTGACAGCTCTAATTATTAGTAATAGCATCTGGAGTGGTAATAGTAGTAATATTGAAAGTAGTATTATTATTAATGGTGATTGTACTTGGAACAACAGTAAAATATGCAGGCGCAAAATATGCAACTTGGCTCCCAAAAAAGCCCAGAATCATTTTATAAAACATGAGAGATACTATTTGATCAGTTTAGGAATTTATTGTGGATTTAGTAGGCATGGTTAAGGCATTGAACTCTGGATCAGAAGGTTACAATTTCCAATACCGGCGCCACCAATCTGGGCCCTTAAGCAAGGCCCTAAACCCTCAACTGCCGATTGTAAGTCGTTTTGGATAAGGGCATCTACTAAATGCCATAAAGGTGTTGAAACCTTCAACCCAGGGTGTACGAGGCCACAACGTACTAATTACTTTGCCACCCAGAGCCAAAATAAAGTATCAGATGGAATCATCTCCCACTTGAGGTTTGACTCTCTCTCTTTCCCACTCCATTGTACTTTTTCTCACATTTCCCCCACTTCGTCCCTGACATAGCTAATTCAAACTAGAATAAAACTAGCTAGTTAAGTTAAACAACAACAGCAACAACAGTACAGTATTTAGCAGGAATAGTAGTCCTAGCAGTCGTGGTATTAGTGGTAATAGAACTGGTCGCAAATGTAGTAACACTTGTAGTGTTAGTAATGTTTGTATTAATAGTCATTAAAGTATAAATCAGTGGTATTAATAGTGGGAGTAGTGGAAGGAAGCAGAAGTGGGGGCAGTGATGACAGTTGCAGTTGTGATAGTAGAGCTAGCAGTCATAGTGATGGTAGTAACAAGTATCATTAGCAAAAGTATTGCTATTATAGAATGATAATGAGGTAGAAGTCGGAGCAAAAGTGATAGTATTAGTAATAGTAATAGCAGTGTGATATTAGATGTAGATACATTTATGGCATTTGGCCGACGTCCTTATCCAGATCGACTTGCATTTTATCTCAAACAACTAAACAACAATGTGGTTAAAGGCATAAAAGCCTTGCTCATGGGTTTAAGATTATAACTTATGACCTTCTGATTCGAAGTTCAATGCCTTAACCACTAAGCTACAGTACCACCTTTCCCCAATTAGTTGTGGCTGTGGTGTGGTTGGTGATAATAGCGAAGATGGCGGTATTAGAGACTGATGCTATCATTTTGCAACACAGACATTGCTTGATTATTTTTATTCACGAAATCTAATTTCTCTCCCCAACCCCCCTGTGTGATATATTATGCGTTCGCCGCCTCCTTGCTCATTTTAATTAATGCCGATCTAGTCACCGCTGGAAACATGCCATATCATTCACACTGATGTGTAATATCGGCCTAATGACTGTGATTCAATGCCCAGCATCTGCTTGTTTGTACTTTTGGCTAAAAATCAGTTCCTTTCTGGAACCACACCATGCAAACATTTGAATTGATATTATTCGACTCTGTAGCAGTTCTGTATGCTTTGCAGTTCAGTGTGAAATGAATAAAACTTTTCTCGCTTGAGGTTTCACGCTGAATGGAGTTGTTACATGCATCAATAATACATAAGGTATAGGTCCTTTAAAAGAAAACTCAACTATTGCTATATAGAACACTTTCTGCATGGCATAAATGATTTACCTGGATGCTGTCTCAGAAAATAAATGTATGACTTTTAAGAGTGTCTTTTCTAGAACCATGCCATTTATTTTTCAGCTTACTGTAGAAAAAAAAAAAAAAAAAAAAAACGCTTAATGGTAGCTGTACAGAAGATATTGGTTCAAGGTTTGGTTTGTTTTATTTATTATTTTTCCTCCTCCTCCATCTTCATCTATTTACTCCAGGGTCCATTTCTGTGTTTAAAATGTTGGCTTGGGTCAGCATGCAAACCGTGCATTTTTCAGCAATTTGGGCTAAACTGTCGGGTCAAGCTAGTCAGGCTATCCTTCACTCCTCACACACATCAATGAGTCCTGAACCACCATGAGCCTGTCACTGGTGTATCTGATTTCCTAGAACATTATGCTTACATTATACATTACACTTAAATTAGTATACTTAAATTATAACAAATTATACATTATACTTAAATTAGCACTTTCCAAGTTTGCTTTGTAAAAATCAAGAGTTGTAGTATGATTTATCTTAAGTTTGTAATCTAGTGTGCCAGTGTAGATTTATTCATTGATAGAACCTCAAAAACCTTTTGTACATCACTCTGGACAAGGACATCTGTTAAATGCTGCAAATGTAAATGTAAATGATTATGCAGTGGTTAGTACTGTACCTTCTGTTAATGGGATAAAACTTCACAATACCAGTGTTGCCAGATCTAGCAAGAGATTCAAGCAACCAAATATTTCAAAACAAGTGCTCCCAAAAAAGCCCAGAATCATTTTATAAAACATGAGAGATACTATTTAATAAGTTTAGGAATTTATTGTGGATTTAGTAGCCCAGTGGTTAAGGCATTGAACTCTGGATCAGAAGGTTACAATTTCCAATACCGACGCCACCAATTTGGGCCCTTACGCAAGGCCCTAAACCCTCAACTGCCGATTGTAAGTCGCTTTGGATAAGGGCAGCTACCAAATGCCATAAAGGTATTGAAACCCTCAACCCTGGGCATACGAGGCCACAACGTACTAATTACTTTGCCACTCAAAGCCTAAATAAAGTATTGGATGGAATCATCTCCCACTTGAGATTTGACTCTCTCTCTTTCCCACTCCATTATACTTTTCCTCACATTTCCCCCACTTCGTCCCTGGCATAGCTAATTCAAACTAGAATAAAACTAGCTAGTTAAGTTAAACAACAACAGCATTTTGGGATGTCTTGTGTATTGAGAAAAGGGAGGAATGGAGTGAAAGAGGTTGTGGATTAAATAAGAAGAGGCCAGAAAAGCCGATAGAAGCCCAAATACCAACTGCAATTATAGACAAACCCCAAAAACGGGGACTGCCAACATTCACAAGCGACTTTACAAAAAAAAAAAAAAAAGAAGTTTAAATAGCAACTGTGACCAAGACGTGCTGTTTTAGAGAAACCCTTTCCCAGTTGTCGAATTGAGCGGGGGCTGGGGGGGATCCGGGACCCCCCATAAGACATTAGGGACCCCCCAATGACAAGTAAAAAAATAGACTTAGGGCGGTCCCTAAGATTATTTTAGTAAAAAAATATATGAATTACACACGAACTGGGAACCCCTCATAAGACTTGACTCAATTCGAGCACTGGTCTAGGCATCACAATTTTTTCCTGCTTCTGACACCTCAACATCGAGAATTGACAATTCCCTTGCTAGTTAATAAATACTGCCCCTTGTCAGGTGCCATTGATAGATATAACAAGATAATCAAATGTTATTCACTTCACTGGTCAGTGGTTTTAGTGTTATGGTAGATCAGATATGATTAAATCAATAGAATCTCATTGGCTGTACATACTATCTGGCATAAAGAAGGAAAGTGCTCACATCCAATATGGCTGAGCTATCTGTCCAGCAGGGTCAACTACACCGATTTTGACCTGTTACATAAATGAATTTAATATAAGATTAAAATTTGACCATGACTAGGCTTAGAAATGCACAATCGGAGTCAATAGTGTATGTTGTTCAACTATGTATACAGTCAACAGAATTACCTCATGCAGTATCTCTGTATATTCATGCATCATTATAGCATTGTACTGGAATTCTTTTTTTTTTTTTTTTACCTCTATACACTTGGATAATGGTTATCGACCTGGTTATGTTGACCCTATCTAGCAGAGCCTGTTATGGATCATTACTGTAAGTACCAGGAGAGTGCACATAACCCGAGTCTGTACTTTCATCTTCCTGCCTCTGTCTCTCTCCTGTCTCACACACACACAAACACACACACACACACACACACACACACAGTACCACCGGCCACCGAACCTCTCTGAAATATCTGTAATTTGACATCAGGAACATTATAGGCATTACAGGTTTTGAAATAGGCTCCTCGGGTCTGAAAGCATCCTCTGATCATCTCTACTGTACGGTCAATGTTTTGATGAGGAAATGAAGGACCTGACTGGGAGAGCAGGTCCTTTTCCAGCTAACACCATGAATCATGCAGCAATACATCAGACAGACTGGGATGTCAATTTAATACAGAATGGAATTTATCACTACATGTTAAATTCCAGTTTGTATTAAATTGAGATCCCAATCTTTACAGACTATGAAAGCCCACCTGGAGTTTGCCAAAAGCCACCTGAAGGACTCTCAGTCCATGAGAAACATTGGCCTGAATGCAAAGCATCATGTCTAAAGGAATCCAGGCACCACTTATCACCTGGCCAATACCATCTCTTCAGTGAAGCATGGTGGTGGCAGCATCCTGCCGTGGGGATGTTTTTCAGCGGCAGGAACTGGGAGACTCGTCAGGATTGAGGGAAAGATTAATGCAGCAATGTACAGAGACATCCTTGATAAAAACCTGCTCCAGCTTTCTGGACCTCATACTGGGGCGACAGTTCCATCTTCCAATAGGACAACGAGCCTAAACAAATTGAAAATTAAACTACATTGTGTTTTCTGAAAAGGCTCAAAGATATCAGTTTCAAATGTTCAAACTCATCACAAAATTATTTATTGGATCAAATTGAAGTGAACATGTTTATACCATTCTTTCAGAAAAAAAATACAATTACACACACACGAACACATGCATACAGGTAGTCCCCGAGTTAAGATTTTTCGATCTTACCATGACGATAGCTATATGGAAATCTTTTTACAATATTGACATTTTCTCACAGAATTTGTTTTAATTTCATTTCTATTTTTATACGATACGTTGGGATGCTGCCAGGATGTACGCATCTCCTGCCTTGTGAGATGCCGTACCCTCGTCAGCGGTGAACAAAGTTCAGTTGTCTCGGTCTAGATCCCATATTTTTTTTCAGTGTTTTTGGTGTTTTAAAGCCCGATTTTAGCTCGTCTTTCCCCTTTTTATCGTCATCGCTGGAACAGAGCGTGTCCTGCTCCGGCCTTCACTTATGCATCGGCGCTCGTCCAAGTGCTTGCTGCCACATACATGTATTCTGTAAAGTTCATTCAATAAGGTAGTTTAAATTGCTTACTTTAGCTAAATAAATCTGTTTTTAATAAATGATTACCGTATTTTCCGGACTATAAGCCGCTACTTTTTTCCCACGATTTGAACCCCACGGCTTAAACGATGAAGCCGCTAATTTATGGATTTTTCCTGGGTTTTTCCCGGGTTCACAAGCTTTAAGACAAAACACTGAACCCCATAACATTAGACCAATGAAATTGCAGAACGGGTTCAGGTGAACCAATGAAACTCTTCATATTAAATCAGATGCGCTCCCACTGAATCGGGCCGCACCACATCATAAATATGGATGATGTTCCTCTGACGTTTGACCTGCTGCTCACTCGGACTGTCAACAGGAAATGCGAATCATTCGTCACGCTGAAAACAACCGGGTATGAAAAAACGCACTTCACCTGTGTTCTGAGCTGCACGGCATCGGGAGAAAAACTTCACCGATGGTGATTTTTAAACGCACGACGATGCCAAAAGAAAAACTCCCGAGAGAAATTGTTGTGAAAGGAAGGAGGAAGACAGTGAACAATGACTCTCTTGGTAGGCTACTGTTTAGATACACACAGTGTTACAGACACTGTCTTTCGTTAAAGCCTGTGTGAAGTTCATTAGTTTCAGTGTAGACACCTGCGGCTTATAGACAGGTGCGGCTTATTTATGTTCAAAATAAAAATCTTTGTCAAATTTAGCTAATATTTGGGTGCGCTTAATAGTTCGGAAATTACGGTAATAAATTACAGTACACTACCCCATACTGATCACTATTCTTTATATAACTCCTGGATAGACGTCTCAACTAACGATATTTTCAAGTTGCGATGCGATCATCGGAACGCATATATAATATTTTCACCTTGCTTTGACTGAAATTGCATTGGACCAGCTAGTGTATATGTCTCTTGTGGTCTAGTGGCTAGACTTCAGTGTTCTTACCTCCATGGCCTGGGTTCGAATCCTAGTCATGAAAGATCAATAATCTTACTGCATTTCATTGACTCTGAACTTCTACTCTGCAAAAAGCAATTAGATTCTATTTTGATTTAGAACCAAAGACTTGATCTGGTTCTTGGTCTGTGTTAAATCCATGCAATACATTTAAATAAAATGACATTATTGTAATAGGACCTGTGGGGAGGATTGTAACTCAATGAGGCTTATCTAAATTAATAAATAAATACACTTATTAGGGGCAAAATAACAGCGTGAGTTCTATTAACACACGTGTCTAATGAGGCTTCTAATGTCACGACTCCTTTAGGGATTCGGAAAGAACGGTGTGGCGTCCTTTCTCTCTCGCTCTGCACTCAGGGTCACTGCTCGAATCTCTTTAATCAGCTATGTTCCGCCGTCTTGTCCATCAAAATGTCCTGATTTAACATCTTTAGACTTTTCACATCCCGCTGCACTCGCAGCGCAGTCCAATCAGGAAAACGTCACCTCACAAAAAATTACATTTGATAGTAATCATAATGAGCTCCCAAATTAGACACACATTTTTCCTCCCGAAGATTATGGGAAATCGTATTCGACGATGCTCTGGCGCATCTCACGCGTCGCTGCAGATTACACGGCCGGCTCGTAATATATTTCTCATTAGTCTTATTCTGCAAAATCAGAGGAGGAGAAAAGAAAATGACAGCTTGTATGTACCGTTTTTTATTTATTTTTTTTTGCTTTATGCTACACCATGATTCTCCATCCATCCACCTTTGTTGTTCATCTCAGCTTAGTTTCCTCTACAGTGCTTTAAATCGTGCTCGGTGTTGCAGGTTTATGGTTCATACAGAGATTTGGAACACAGCCGGTGTGAAATAAATCTCAGTTATGATAGAGAGAGAAAGAGAGCAGGGTCTTATAGAGCCTCGCAGATTAGAGCCGCTCAGCAGACGCCTCACTCCTGACACATTCACTGCTTTATTAAGAGTGTAGCCGGCCGTTTCCGGATCCACGATGTACAGATGGGAAACAATTTAATTATGGGGTAAAGTCCTCAGGGTTTGTGCAAGTAAGTCAACAGTGTGGTGAACATTGTGATTTGTTTTCTGCACCTTTTTTTTCTGCATAGCTAGCCATTACATTATCGGAAAACTAGAGACTATAGAGTACACTATATAGACAAAAGCTTGAGACCAAAAGACTAGTCTTAACATCTCATTCCACATTTAGTCTCCATTTGTGCATAATCTTCTGAAGGTTCCCTGGTGGTCTAGTGGTTAGGATGCGGCGCTCTCACCGCTGCGGCCCGGGTTCGATCCCCGGTCAGGGAACAGACCCCAGCCATTAGGGTTGCACAAGCCTTAGTGCCGGTCCCAAGCCCGGATAAATTGGGGAGGGTTGCGTTAGGAAGGGCATCCAGCATAAAAACATGTGCCAAATCAAACATGCGGATGGTCCGCTGTGGCGACCCCTAATGGGAGAAGCCGAAAGAAAGTTTTTGTCCATAATCTTCTGGAAAGATGTTCCACTAGATTTTGAAGTGTGTTTGTGGAGACTCGTTTAGCCAGAAGGGAATTAGGCACCTAGTCTTTTATCATTTTTGAAACACAACCAACCTTTTTGTTTTTATGCAACAAACTCAGTAAAAGGCAAAAACACAAGATTTGGACAGTGAATGAGTGAAAGAAAGTTCTGTCGACTCCAAATGGGACATTTTTTGTCTCTAACAGAAGAACTTGTGTAAAAGACAGAGAACAGGAAAGAAAATGTGATCAGACTGCCCTCATCACAGTCACACATGGAGGTGGAAGCTTAATGGTTTGGAGTTGTTTTGGAGCAGAAAAAAATTTGGAGACTTATTCCGGAAAGTGAACGGAATCCTGAACCAACATGGCTCCCATTCCGTACTTCAACACAATGCAACTCCGTATGGACTGCAGCACATTGGAAACGACTTCACCGTACAACAAGACGATGAGCCGAACCGTACGTCTGAGCTCTGGAATCACCTCACAATCCACGTCTCATTAGTCTGAGAGCCGTCCTGATTAGTACAGAAAGCTACATTCACTGCTGCCCCACTAATGCCACACACATCCGATCGGCTTGTTTGTGGTGTAATTAATGAGTTTACACTCAGGAAGATTTGCGCCGAGGACAGACCGGGCAACAGGGTACATAAACGTCTCGGTAAATCAAAGCAGCAGGAGAGATCGCCTAACAGCAGGAACAATTTACACACAATGGTAAGATTTGGCTTCAAAAGAACCTTAATGAAGACAGACACCAAACAGCAGACCAGAAGACGTCAGAACTTCCTGATCCTGAATCAGCTAAGCATCAGGGTTTCTGTTAATTACCGAGTCAAGAATCTCATGCAGTATCAACTCACTGCTGAATATTTTAAACACAATTAACTGCTTTGTACTTCTGTTTCTCCTCAAAAACCTGCTTGCTTGCACATGCACACAAACGCTCACACACACACACTGTTTATTGGAAACACTAAATCTGCATTACAAAGAAAAACAGGGCAGACACAAAAAAATGAACAATACAGAGAAAACAGACAGAGACTTTGACTTTTTACAATCCTTCATTTCACACGTCATGTTAATACTAGATGGTATCTGGTTGACTTGTTAATTAAATAAATATATAAATAAATAAAACGATAAATAGACATTAATTAAATCAGACATGACAGTTAACCAGAATACATGTAAAGTAAAGTAGAATTGACATTAAAAGACCTTAAAATACCCTCGCGGACCGACATGCCTTTTCCTAGTGACGTCTGAGTGCACTCGCTGGCCGGCACGTCTTTCTCCGGCACCCGCCCGCCCTCGTTCAGTCCCCCTTCAGCGACCCTTCTGCCTGTCTCTGCTTGGTGGCTCTCTCCCAGAGGGTGGTGTCTCTTCTCCACTTTATTGGCATCGTCGGACTGAAACAGAGTGCACTGATTAGTCTCATCAGCTGCAGGTGTTTCTTACCGCTCGTTCCATCTGTCTCTGCCCCCACTCTCTCACCACTGGCACAACGCTCTTCTGCTGTTAAGGTGGACCTCCTGTAGGAGCTGGTTAACAATGCACAGGGACCAGAGTACCATACGTGCTGCCAGGTCCTCGCCTTGTGACAATTCTGTCCCTGTGATGTTCACCAGCTCCCAGAGTGTGACACGCTTTGAGAAGATCAAAGCTCTGGATAGTGTGGGGGTGGTCGCACCAGAGATGGATAGTGTGGGGGTGGTTGCACCAGACGACTCCTGTAGACCAGGGGCTCGTCCAGCGTAGTGTTCCGCAGCCTTTTATCTGTTTTTTTTTTTTTTTTTAAGTCCTTATTTTAAAAATTCCACAATAAAAGACTGGTAATCCAGAGACATCCAATGTGTTTGTGTCCATTAAAAACAAAGTTCTGTCCAATCCCAGTCCTTTCAGCATGTGCAAAAGTGCACTGGCTGCTGTTCTCCATACCAGGTTCCAGTCCCCGGTTAGAAGTCGCTGATTAAACTAATTGCGAAAGGCTGCAGTTCTGCTGTACAGCTGAACCAGCCCTCCTTCCTCCTTATACATAAAGGGCTCTGTGAAATCAAGTGTAGTCCATCCCAGATGTTGTTGATGAGCAGGGCCTAGATGTTTGCTAGCAGGTTTGGCGTCAGATCCACGCATGCCAGCTTGTGAAACAGGGAACATGCTTTCAGGTTGATGACAACCAGCATTCACCTCCTGTTGGACATCTTTGGAACCAGCAGCTTCCACCTGCTTAGTCTACCCTTGATGTGCTCTACAGTGCCTATCCAGTTTTTATTTAAAAAGACACCCAAGTATTTAAAACCTCCTTTTTCCCCCACACCAGGCCTCCTGGGAGTGTAGGCTTGCTACCTCCCCACTCCCCAACTAAAAAGCGATACTTTTTCCACAGTTTACTTCTGCTGATGATAAAAACTCAAAGTCTTTTAAAACATCAATCAAAATATTCGCATCAGTCTGAGAGCTCACCATTACAGCCAGGTCATTTGCATATGCTGACAAGTAAAGTGAAGCATTAACCTGTGAAATATTAAAAACAGAAATACGACTTCTCCGATTGATTAAAAAAGGTTCAATAGCTAGAGTGTACAGCATTCCTGAAAGTGAAGTCTTGTCTTAACCCCTTTGTCTGTTTTGCGAATTTCTGCAGGCACTGACACGAGATCCCTGATTCTGTTCTCACAGCATTCATCTTTTCTGTTCGTTCATTTGTTCCAAACTGAAGAAAAATTTAGAAGGAGCAGGTGTCGAGCAGGTCATTCATTTTGGCCTTTTTATTTTTGAGGGCTTCAATATGCCCTTGATTTCCTGTGGCCTCCAAATGCTGGAGTTTCCACTTTCTTTATCTCCAGATCTTTCAGAGATCAGGCAACGTCTCTTGTGACATTGAGAGTGTACTGTTGACAAAAAACTTTTACTTGTACTCTTGTTACATCCCACCACTGTTGTAGGGAGTTAAAAGATGCCGTCTTGACATTAAAACAATTCCATAAATAAATAAAAGACTCTCCAAAATTAGCATTTTCTAAAAGCGCAGTGTTAAAATGCCAGAAGGCGCTCTCAGGTTGATGCTTAATTCAGTTGATGCTTAAAGCAATAAAACCGATCCAATCTCGCCAGAGTGGGCCAACGTGTACTGTCTGTTTCTTATTCAAGTTTCTCCATATGTCGCCGTTACTCCCACAGGTGCTTACAGAAAGCTAAACGAGGTTCCACATGGTTCCTGTCTAGTTTATCTGCTGTGTAATGAAAAATTATTTCCCAAAATTAAAAACTCTGCAGTGCTGCAGTTTAAAATAACATTGTTGAGTTTGTCTAAAAAAACTCTCTCTCCGCTGCACTGGTGGGAGCATACACGCAGATAAAAACAAAAACCTCATTCTCATAGAAATCACTCACTTTTAAAAGCCTTCATTTTAAAAATTCTTCCACCATGTAAAAAACAGGGATAAAATTTTAAATAAAAAGCAAGGCAACACCACCACTAAGTGAAGTGGCTTAAAATCGTCCTACTCCTTCACCCAGTCAGCAGCATTGCTAATATCGCTGGGGGTTTCCTGTAGCATAACCACATCAACAAACTTTATGCCTTAATGTCTCGTATAGCTTTGCTCCTTTTCTGCATTTCCTTGATCAATTAATATTCAAACTGGCAACCTGGATTCCGTTCATTAAAAAGAAGTGTAAATAGACCACACTTTTTTTTTTGCATTTGTTGTTTTGTTTTACTTTATCAGTCTTCATCAGAGTAAAATTCTAAATTCTAAAATGCTTGACATCATGCATCGAACTGCTTGCGGTCTGCGGAAACCTCTTCAATTAAAACCTTTTTCTGCCACTTGGTGGTTCTTTAAATCTCATGTCATCAGCACTATAAACAACATTTAGCAGTTCCTCCTGAGACTCGTGGTTGAACACTGAATCCGACATGCAATCTTGACTGTCTGATTCAACTTCATCTACCTTTTAATTGTCGCTTACCTTGTTTCTTTCTCTTTGTTGGCACTTTGAACAGTGGCCCATCTTCCTGCTCCATGTCTCCCCGCCTGTCCCCTTGTCCTGGTGTAGTGAACGGTGTCTCCTGGTGATGGTTCTGCACCGCTGTGCCTGTTTCTGCCAGCACAAGCGGCTCCAGCAATGCTGCAGAGTCCTCTGTGACTTTTTCCGGTTTCTAAGTCCTTCTCCTGACCCGTTTCAGCCCGAGCAAGGATCCTCCCAGTCTAGTTCAGCTGAGCAGGGCTTCTCTGGTGTGGGATTACCTTCATAGGGGAAACGGGTCACCTGGACCAAGGCAGCTTTTAAACTATTACCTCAGGAGAACTGAGGGGAGAAACCAGTATACACTCACTATTAACAACGATTTCTTTCTGGTTTAGTCACTTTATCAAGACTGTTAAAAAAAAAAAAACACACAATAGCTCTGTTCATTCAGGAGACAGAGACAAATGTTCTCATGCCCCACCACATCTCCAACCGATAACACACACACACACACACACACACACACACACACACACA
>JAAIIK010000315.1:1031968-1061471 GCA_014706435.1 Silurus glanis
ACACACACACACACACACACACACACACACACACACACATACACACCATGTCCAAACCGCTAACACACACTCCTCTACACACATACACACACACACATACACACCATGTCCAAACCGCTAACACACACTCCTCTACACTCACACACAGACACACACACCATGTCTCAACCACTAACACACACTTCTCTACACTCACACACACACACACACACACACACACACCGTGTCCCAACCGCTAACACACACTCCTCTACACTGACACACACAAACACACTACCCACACACCGTGTCCCAACCGCTAACACACACTCCTCTACACACACACACACCACCCGCACACCATGTCCCAACCGCTAACACACACTTCTCTACACTCTCTCTCACACACACAAACACACACACACACACACACACACACTGTGTCCCAACCGCTAACACACACTCCTCTACACTCACACACACCACCTGCACACCATCTCCCAACTGCTAACACACACTCCTTTACACACACACATACACACACACACACACACACACACACACACACACACACACACACACACACCACCTACAAGGAGATACTTTAGGGAGATTCACTTTTTGCGCACATCTTGGGAATAGTAGAGTTGATTATATGATAACAGACAGATACTTCATCTCTCAGATCATTTACTGTTAAAGAACTAACTTTGTCTGATAATAGTTAAATTATTGTATCTCAAAAAGACAAAACATAACATTATCACATCTCGCAGTTGTGTAAGCTGCCCAACATTAGAAAACCATACAGATGGACTGGAAACAGTGCAGAAGAATTTCAGAAAGCAGTCAAAAAATACAAGCATTGTTAGATAACTTTCTAAATAACACCCACTCTCACACCAAAGGAGTCAATCTAGCTGTAAAAGATATAAATTACATATTTGTAAATCAAATAGAATTAGTGAAACAATCTAAATAAAAAATTGAAAAAAGGAAAATACCCAAAGATGACAAAAAATTTGTTTGATCAGGACCGCCAAACCATTCGCAAAAAACTGAGAATATAAGTGTGAAACACTAAACAATACAAACACACTGAAGGAAAAAAAAGACATTACACATAAAAACAGCTAACAATCATTGAGAAATCTATCAACACAAACCAATTTTTAGGAGAATTGGAACAATATGAAAAAAAAAGATGGTCATGAAGAATTGGCCATTCAAAATGGAGAAATATTGGAAAAAAAATCGTTTCCAAACATTGTTCAATAATGTTCCCGACAAACACAAACTGTAAGCAAAATTAAAGAATTGGAAAAATTTGAATTCGAGTTAAACATGCTCCTGAGGCTCCAGTGACCACTGTTCCTGCCCCTCTCCCCTCCGTGGATCTTCCCACTTCGTCCAGGCCTGCCTCTGGATAGTGTTCTCTTCGACTGGAGGCCACTCTGTGCAGCTTGGGACGGTTTCTCAATGAAATTCCGGAGTAAGAACGGGCGCTTTGAGGATGGATTGGACTGTAGTTAATGTCAACAGTCTCCTACACTGACTCAGGACTACTTTTCGCTTCTGATCACCATCACTGCACCCCACAACATTGTATATCTGCTATAAATGGACATTCGGTGCAACCCAGATGAGGATGGGTCCCCTCTTGAGTCTGGTTCCTCTCAAGGTTTCTTCCTTATGCATCTCAGAGAGTTTTTCTTTGCCACAGTCGCCACCGGCTCTCTCATCAGGGACAAACTTACTCATAAACAACATATTCACTTTTAATCACCACATTATCTGTGTAAAGCTGCTTTGAGACAATGTTCATTGTTAAAAGCGCTATACAAATAAAAATGAATTGAATTGAATTGGCAATCAAAGATTATCCAAAACCCATAAGACTTCTCAATAACTGAAAAATCTTAAACCCAAAAAAGCATCTGGACCTGATGGGATACAAGCAGTAAATTCCAATTAGACATTTTAAAATTATTCAATATGGTTCTGAGTGTAGGTTACTTCCCTGACATCTGGAATCAAGGCTTGATAACAACAATCTTTAAAAATGGGGATAAATTTGACCATAACAACTACAGGGGTATTTGTGGGGGCAGCAACCTGGGAAAGTTATTCTGTAGTTTTAGAAATTCCAGACTCTTACACTTCATTTTGACTCACAATGTCCTGAGCAGAAGTCAAATTGGATTTTTACCAAATTACCAGACATCCAATCTCATCTACACATTCCATGCTCTAATTGAAAAACATGTTAACCGAGATCAAGGTAAAAATATATGCGTGTTTTAGTGACTTTAAAAAAGGCATTCGACACAATTTGGCACCAAGGACTGTTTTACAAACTTATTTAAAGTGGCACAGGAGGTAAAACCTATAAACTTATCAAATCAACGTACACCAAAAGTAAAAACCAGCACAAAATGTACAAGATGTCTTTCCCAGGAGCGTGGAGTGAGAGAGGGCTGTTGTCCAACATTGTTTAACATTTATTCCAATGAACTGGCAACCAGTCTGGAGGGATCTGCAGCCCCTGGTGATGAATCAGAAAAAAGATGACCTGGTCCTGTTGTATTCCACTGAACACTGCTTACAACAGAACCTGGACCTGCTAGAACAATACTGCCAGAACTGGGCCCTGACAGTCAACCTCAATTAAACCAAAATTATGATCTTTTAGAAAAGATCCAGATCCCAAGGAACACAACACACATTACACTACAACTACCTGATTATGAAAATGACTTCCACAGGAAACTTTAACATGCTGTGAATGAAGTGAGAGATAAAGCACTCAGGACCTTCTGTACCATAAAAACGTCAATGTCCTGTAGAGATCCCAATTAGAATTTGGCTAAAAATATTCGAATGAGTAATTGAGCCGATTGCCCTCTATAGCATTGAGGTTTGGGGTCCACTGACAATCCAAATCATCAATTCACCAAATGGGAAAAACATGCAATTAAGACCCTGCATGCGGAACTCTGTAAAAATACAGGCGCATCTCAATAAATTAGAATATCATTAAAAAGTTGATTTATTTTAGTAATTTAATACAAAAGGTGAAACTGGTATATTATATAGATTCATCACACACAGACTGATATATTTCAAGTGTTTCTTTCTATTAATTTTAATGATTTTGGCTTACAGCTAATGAAAACCCAAAATTCAGCATCTCATATTGTGAAAATAGTTCAATATTGGAGACTGGTGGTGTCACACTCTAATCAGCTCATTAAATCCAAACACCTGCTAAGGTTCCTGAGCCTTTAACTGGTGTCTCAGTCTGGTTCAGGCTCCACAATCACGGTGGAAGACTGCTGACTTGACAGTTGTCCAGAAGACGATCATTGACACCCTGCACATGGAGGGTGAGACATAAAAGGTCATCGCATAAGAAGCTGCTGTTCACAGAGTGCAGGATCCAAGCACATTCATAGAAAGTTAAATGGAAGGAAAAAATGTGGTAGAAAAAGGTGAAACGAAGCCCATTCAAGAATTTAGGGAGATTCACAAAGAGTGGACTGCAGCTGGACTCAGTGCTTCAAGAGCCTCCTCACACAGACGTAGCCATGGGCTACAATCGAGCAGCTCCTGAACCAGAGACAACGTCAGAGGTGTCTTACCTGGTCAAAGGACAAAAAGGACTGGACTGTTGCTCAGTGGGCCAAAGTCATCTTTTCAGATGAAAGGAAAGAAAATTTTGCATTTAATTTTGAAATCAGGGTCCCAAACTCTGGAAGAAGAAGAGAGGAGAGGCACAGAATCCAAACTGCTTGAGGTCCAGTGTAAAGTTTGCACAATCAGTGTGGTTTGGGGAGTCATGCCATCTGCTGGTGTTGGTCCAATGTGTTTTATCAAGTCTATGGTCAGCACAGCCGTTTACCAGGAAGTTTTACTTCATGCTTCCGTCTGCTGACCAGCTTTATGAAGATGCTGATTTCATTTTCCAGCAGGATTTGGCACCTGCCTACACTGCCAAAAGCACCAAAAGTTGGTTAAATGATCATGGTGTTTGTGTGTTTGACTGGAGAAAACTCACCAGACCTGATCCCCACGGAGAATCTGTGGCGTATTGTCAAGAGAAAAATAAGAATCAAGAGACCAAAAAATGCAGATGAGCTGAAGGCCACTATCAAAGAAACCTGGGCTTCCATTCCACCTCAGCAGTGCCACAGACTGATCACCTCCATGCCATGCTGAATTGAGGAAGTAATTAAAGCAAAAGGAGCCCCGACCAAGTATTGAGTACATGTACAGTAAATTAACAGACTTTCCAGAAGGCCAACAATTCACTAAAAATGCTTTTTTGATTGCTCTTATGAAGTATTCAAATTTGTTTAGATGTGAATTGGTGGGTTTTTGTTAAATGTGAGCCAAAATCATCAAAATTAAAAGAAATATACACTTGAAATACATCGGTCTGTGTGTGATGAATCTATATAATGAGTGTTACTTTTTGTATTGAATTACTAAAATAAATCAACTTTTTAATGATATTTTAATTTATTAAGATGCACCTGTATATTAAACGTGCAACGGCGCACAACAAATAAGCATGCAGGGCAGAATTAGGTAAAATACCCACTAATCCTAAAGATACTGTACAAAAAAAGGGCAATCAAATTGTGGAAACATCTCAAACTCTGTGACTCATTCATATCACACTAAAGCCCTGAAAAAAAACTGGAGATGAGCGAAGAAACCAATTTCCTTCTCTTATCTGATCCAGAGCTTCAGTGCTGATGTTTCAGTAATATCTACTGACCCTCATCACACTGATGCTCTGACATCAAAACACTAACAAAATCACATTTAACCAAATTACAACTCAAATCGAACAAAATGACATCACTCATTAGCAAACTCAAACAAAACAACAAAGTAAAATTTTAATGTTATTTGGCACTAAAAAGAAAATATAATATGGCAGATTTTCTGTACACAGTTTCAGATTTTTAAAAAAATGAACCACATTGAGCAGCTACAGACTCAGCAGACTCAAGCTGAATATAGAGACGAGGAGACACCGAAAAACATGGCTGCCACAGGACGAGATCGTGTCTCAGATAAACCAGATAAAGACCAGATAAAGACAAAACCGCACTTCCTAACAGAACGAACTAAATACACTGATATACCGAGAGAGTTTTATGGAAAAATCAAGTGCATCCAACATACATTTGAAGCTCTAACGAACGATGAGAAACTGCCGTATCTGTTAGAACACAAGAACTGCAGTGTGACAGCAGCACTTTACGCATCTTTACGCAGAAGAGGAAACACTCAATCTGCCCTGATTTCAAGTCTCTAATAAATGTAGATTTTCTTTTGTGTAATATCACAATTCTGTTACTTCATTGTTTATTTAGCTTTATTTTTTTTTGTAAATATTTGTTTAAACTGTATTTTATTCCTGTTTTATACACTATATTTTAGCTATTTTCCTTTTATATAATTTACGACATGGATGGCCAATTTTGCCTGGCCCAAGATAAGATTTAGCAGCTGACAGGTAAAACAATTCTTACAAATATACTTAAAACCAAAGATAAAAGTCTCCATTAAAAATATTTCCTTAAAAGAGTTAAACCGGTTCTGTAAAATCATAAAGTGCTTTTAATGTAAGACATTGTGTAAAAGCATGAAACACAGTTTCCCTTTTTAAACAAAAAGTAAATTTTTGTTCCAACCAAGGATTTAAAACAGAAATAAAAGAATTTACAGCAACTGCCCCATGCAGAACTCTCCACTGTAAGTCTCCTGCCCTTTTGGTTAATGGTGGTTTATACAGGGATCTCCATTGTGGTGTGTATACCCTCTTATCTAAGACCTTTCTGTTGAAAAACATGACACAAGCTTTATAAAAACTTTTCCCCGTGGCATGTGAGAAATCTAAAACCGTAGATTTTCCAGAAAGGGCCCGTGTAGTTCTCCAGTTTGGGCTGGAGATTTATGCTGTAAAAAGGGTCGCTGGTGTTTGGGGTAGCTGCCCCTCTGCAGGGTTCAGAAAGCAGTGTTCTTTCCACAGCTGTTAGAATGTCCTTCCATTTTGCCAGCAGCTGAGCTACTACTTGTGTCGATCTAATATTCAGGCTACCTCAAAGTCTGTTCCAGCCCATTTTACCAAGTGCCCCGATGTGCCCGTCCTTGATGCTTGTAATATTCTTTTAAGTCCAGGAAAAAGCAGTTGTTGTTTGTGATGTCAAACCGCGCTCCATGGATGGAAATTTTGCCAACCTGCTAGTGTCCAGCTTTGCAGGGTCCATTAGAAAGAGATTCTTGTCCATCTGCAGACCTTCAATGTTGTGCAGCAAGGTGCATGCAGTTGCCTGCCAGCTGGAAGTTGTTGCACCAATAAGAAGTCTCTGTCTAAACTGCAGCCGAAAGGCTGCCATCCCCAGCTTCGCAGGTGTATCAGACCTTCTTACTTAGGAAGGTTCAGCACACTCTGGGGCACCCAGTGCAGTTTGTCCCAGAAGTAGTCTACCAGAACATCTTGCATCTCAGCAAGAAGAAATGGAGGAGAATCTACACAGACCAAATTGTGCCAGAAACTGGAAGCTATTAAGTTATTGCCCACTACTGTACGCTCCCTATAATGACATTTCTGGTGTTATTTCCCTCTGCCTAGTCTACTTTTAACCTTCTCTACGGCTTCCTACAAATTCCTCTGTGTGGTTGCCTCATCCCCTAGGAACACACGTAATTATTTGCCATCTCCTCACCAGGTCAGACTATCAGGGAGGTTTGGCTTACCTTTTGTCCATTTTCCACACAGCAGTGCTTTACTTGAGGTCACGACCAGGATGTATAAAACGCCCATCGACAGAAGTCAGCTTCAGCTTCTGTTTGTTAATGAAGCGCTCTGTGTGAAATGTAATGTTTTGTCTGTCTGTTTGTCAAAATAAAAAATAAAGGCATCTAAGAAAACAAAGCACACTTTTGTGTGCTTCTCCCTGGCCTAGTTGTATTATGGGAAGGGATACACACAGCCTGTGGCTTGTTTGGGAGCAGAGCATGCTATTTTGTCTCTCTCTCGAGCCGATTGCCAGCACTGCGCTCGCATGCATATGCGGCTGCTCCGCTCCTGGCAGGCGCTCTTTGAGAAGGGTGCCCCAATCTTCACGGCCCCGCTCTCGCTGGGGTTCGCTCATCGATCTTGCAGAAGATTTGGAGATGGGCTTGCCCCTTTCTCCTTCCTCCTCTGCTTGGACCAGCTCTCGATTGGCTTCGCAGGCCCGCCTCTTGGTGCATAATAGCGAGGAGCTCTTGGAGGTTGTGACGCAGATATAGCTTGGCCGGCTGGTGAGCATAAAGCCCCTCTCATCGGGCAAGCTCGATGAGCTTTTTTTTGCTCCCGGCATCACAGCCTCCGCGCCAGGGCTTGCCATTTTTTCTCCGACTAGGTCCTGGGTGCGGACTTTTTCATCCCACCCCTTCATCCCCAAGACCACGGTTTATTCTGACATCCTGGGGCTTAGGGATCATGACTATGGTGTCATGCCACGGGTTGAAGAGAAGCTGGCTCTCTATCTCTACCCAGGTGTGTCATCTTCCCTTAAACCCCCGACATTAAGGGACTACCCCGCACTACCCCGCCGCTGGTGGGTAAGGTTTACGCCTTTGCAGATGAGGCCGCTGGATGTCTGCACACCATGTCAGTGCCACAGGCATACTACTCTCTCCTTCGGGCCTGTTCCGCGACACCACTGATTTGGTAGTTGACAGGTTCCAGGAGTCCAAAAGACAATATGCGGCGTTCCAGCAGTATCTCCTACACTGTTCTCATGGGGCTGCTCAGCAGGCGCAGCCCCAAACCAGCACTTTGCACCACCAAATGCAGAGACGGAGCATCGCAATGCGCTCTCTCCCTGTGCGGGATCCCGCGTGGCACCCAGTGGTTAAAGCCCCGTGAGGTGACGGATCTAAGGACCGGATCTCCAGGAAGAGGGCTTCGGCCAAAAGGTTCTGACCCGACCTGTGGAGCACCACTTATTTTGGTGCCCAGTTCCCTCCGGCCCCTTCAGGGACCTGGCTTGTTAACCATGCCATGAAATGTGTTTCAGGGCACGGCCAGCTCCAAAGAGCTCCCTCCTTGGGTTCCACCCGGCGTCGTTGCGGACCAGGAGGTATAGTCTTTAGAGCCGCGTCTGGGCACTGCCCGGGCTCAAGACACACCGGAGGTCAGTTTTGAGAGACTGATACCTTTAAGGGAGCACCTGGCAGCCTGGATGGCTTTGCCAGACATGTCCCAGTGGGTCCTGTGCACTATAGAGCGAGGCTATGCGATTCAGTTCGGGTCTCGCCCGCCCTGGTTCAATGGTCCGGGCACTAGGATAAGTCCCTGGAGGAAACAATTGATCATCTGCGATGGCCCCTTCAAGCAGAGGCCTTCCTGCTCATAAGCAGATTCTCAGCAGATGGATAATTGATGAGACCTTAGTAGGTGTTGATGCTATTGCATCCTCTGGTCTCCCTGCTCTATTCGGGGTCAGAGCACACTCAACCCGGAGTGTGGCAGCCTCTAAGTCTTGGTCCGCTGGAGTGTCCCTCCAAGACCTCTGCGATGCTGCTGGCTGGTCCACCCCTCTCACCTTTGTCAGGTTTTACAACCTTGACCTCTGTGCCACTCCTGGCACCTCTGTTCTTCGACCTAGCTTTGCTCCTTCACACTAGTCAGGGACTGGTCAGTGTGGTGGTATTGGACTCTCGTTCCCAAAGCTTTCAGATGCAGCTCATGGTCCTGAAAAGGAACGTCTCTAGGTTACAAATGTAACCCTAGTTCCCTGAGGGACCCAGACACTGCATCTCTATGCCACACCTCCGGCATCCCTTCAGGGCTTCCTTCTCGGTTACAGAAGAAACCAGCTTCTCTCCATGTGCATTTTATACTTCCTGGTCATGATGTTACCCCGCTGGTAACAGCCTGCCTTCAATTTTAACTGATTATACTTATTATTCAGAGCATGGACAACCCAGTCGTGTTCCTAAAGCGTTCCGACGCAGTGTCTCGTTCCGGGAACTAGGGTTACTCCCATAACCTAGAGATGTTCTTTAGAGCTGTTAAAATCATACGGTTGACAGAACTGTTGTATTTGTACTTTGCCAAAATCCCACTAACTTTGCATTGACTGAAAATAATGTTTTTTTTTTTTTTTTTTTAATCATCCCCAAAAATTTTTTAAGTTTCTCTAAAATCTTTGTCACTTAGTAGAGTAGTGTTGAAGTGCCAATAAGTGCTTTTGAGGCTTGATGGAGTTCAGAATAAAAGAACACTGTACCATATTGTGATCTGAGACACTGACTGGTAAGATAATAACATTTTAAAAATGCTAAGATGGTGTTTAAAAGGAGATTAGATTAGCAGGTTTTCCTGTCTAATCTTACAAGGATAAAACATTATCACGTGTGTGTCCAAGTGTCATGCATCTGATAACATGTAAGTGCTTCCAAACGTCACCTAGTTCGTGTGGGTTAATAATTTTAATAAGATGATTTTGTGAGGGTAAATGGGGTTCAACAGGGTTACTGTCTAAGTTATGTTCTGTACAATTGAAGTCACCCCCCAGAAATAAAAAGTCATCAATGCAGAGACAGACAGACAAATAAAGAGTGAGTGAGTGAGTGAGTGAGAGACAGAGATTAAGAGTGTGACAGAGAGAGAGAAAGAGAGGGAGGGAGAGAGAGAGAGAGAGAGAGAGAGAGAGCGCAACAGAGATAGTAATAACTGTCAGAGCTTTCATCTAATCCCCCATCTGATTTTAATCCACGACATGAATCATTTTACACACACACACACACACACACACACACACACACACACACACACACATTTCTGAACTCTTGCCCTCAGTTCTATTTCCTGGTTTATTCCATCGATTCCATTTAAAAAAAAGATCAAGAAATATTTTACTCATGAACATATTCGTAACAAACTCTTCTCATTGGCAGTTTACTGACGCTGTAAAGCTTCCAGAACTGATCCCTGATCACACGTATCATTTAAACACTCCTCCAATTTCATTTGTACAAAAGTATTGGGACACCTGCCTCTTGTGGTGCTAGCCATATGTGTTTCTTCCCCAAACTGTTCCCACAAAGCTGGAGGCACATATTAAAATTGAAATTCACTGAAACTAGGAGACACAAACCTGTTTCAGCATTACAATGCTTGGATGCTTCTTGTGCATTAAGCCACCTCCATGAAGATATGCTCTACCACCTTGGGATGAATGTGAACACTGACTTCACCCTTAACTCACCATCAGTACCTGACTTTACTAACACAGTTGTGGCTGATTGAGCCTCAAAATCTTCATAAAATCTTTACAGAATCTCCACAAAACATCTTCCCAGAACTGGGGAGGTTATTGTAAGAACAAACAGGGACTAAATGTGAAATGCGATGCAAAAGAAGCAGCACCAATCTTATTGTCATGAGAGGAGCTCAGTATCAAGCTCCCAGACTGATTTTTATTCCTGCATCTGCTTTCCAAAGCTCTTTTTTTCCCTGACAGGAAACATGAGTGAACAGAACAATATTTCACTTTCTAATCACGCTGTTTTAGAGCAGGCAGCATCATGGTTACCATAGCAACCCTGCCATCAGATTGGTCTCTGGCAGATTGTAACGAGGTCGTCACTCGCTTTCATCAACTTTTGCATGTGGGGGGGGGGGGGGGGGGGTAGTACTACTACTACTACTACTACTACTACAAATAATAATTATAATTAGGTACATTTGCCAGCATATGGCTCTGCTGCCGTGGTGGCGTATGTGGTACGAGGAGATGAAGGTGCATTATGGCAAGAAGCGAAACTCTGAGCCACTTCAAACCGAATCCGGACTGATGAGATGAATCAATTTAGTAATAGCAAACGGATCAGGTAAGGAGAAAAAAAAAAACCTGAACGTTTGATGGCTTGAGGTTTATTCAGCAGGGATTCAGACACTGAGGCTGGAAATAAATTACAATAATCACAATTCTAATGCTTCTAGTCTCTTCCTTCTTCTCCTCCTATTCATCATTCGCCTTCTCCTCATCCTTCTCCCCCTTTTTTATCTAGTCATTCTCCTCCTCCTTATCCTTCTAGTCACTCTCCACCTTCTTGTTCTTCTTCTATTCATTCTGCTTTTAACCCACCCATTAGGGTTGCACAAGCCAGTGCACTCTTAGTGCCGGTCCCAAACCCGGGTAAATGGGGAGGGTTGTGTTATGAAGAACATCCAGCTTTAAACATGTGCCAAATCAAATATGCGGATCACGAATCAGAATTTCATACCTGATCGGTCGAGGCCCTGGTTATCAACGACCGCCACAGGTATCGTTAGCCAACAGGGTACCGGTGGAAATTGGGCTACTGTTGGCCGAAGGAGGGGAAGGAGAGGAGGAAGACGTCTACAGAGACGGCAGGGAAAGGAGAAGTGTAGGAGAGTGGAGGTTCGGGTTGGTACTTTAAATGTTGGTAGTATGACTGGTAAAGGGAGAGAGATAGCTGATATGATGGAGAGGAGAAAGGTAATGTTATGTGTTCAGGAGACCAAGTGGAAAGGGAGTAAGACCAGGAACATTGGAGGTGGATTTAATCTGTTCTTTCATGGTGTGGATGGAAAGAGTAATGGTGTAGGGGTGATTCTGAAGGAAGAGTACAGTCAGAGTGTAGTGGAAGTATTGAGACGTGGAAGCCAGGCTGAGAAGAAAGGTGACCACTGTGAGCAACAGTGTGGTTTTATGCCGAGGAAGAGCACCACAGACACATTATTTGCTTTGAGAATGTTGATGGAGAGGTTTGCTTTGTTCGTTGTGGATTTAGAGAAAGCATACCAGAGGGTGGAGAGAGGAGTTGTGGTATTGTATAAGAAAGTATGTGAGGGTGGTGCAGGACATGTATGGGGACAGTGTGACAGCAGTGAAGTGTGCAGTACTGCAGTACGGCAGACTGGTTCAAGGTGAAGGTTGGATTGCATCAAGGTTCGGCTCTGAGCCCTTTCCTGTTTGCAGTGGTGATGGACAGGTTGACGGACCAGGTCAGACAGGAGGCTTCATGGACTATGATGTTTGCGGATGATATTGTGATTTGTGGTGAGAGTAGGGAGCAGGTTGAGGTGGAGGTACGTGCTGGAGAGAAGGGGAATGAAATCAGTAGGAGTAAGACAGAGTACATGTGTGTGAATGAGAGGGAGGGCAATGGAGTGGTGCAGTTGCAGGGAGAAGAGGTGGAGAAGATGGAGGAGTTCAGGTACCTGGGGTCAACAGTGCAAAGTAATGGAGAGTGCAGGCAGGGTGGAGTGGGTGGAGAAGAGTGATAGCAGGAGTGATTTGTGATAGAAGAGTATCTGTGAGAGTGAAAGTTTATAGGACTGTGGTGAGACCTGCGATGTTGTATGGATTAGAGACAGTGGCATTGAGTAAAAGACAGGAGGTGGAGCTGGAGGTAGCAGAGCTGAAGATGTTGAGGTTTTCGTTTGGAGTGACGACAATGGAAAGGATTAGAAATGACTTTATTAGAGGGACAGCGCATGTAGGACGTTTTGGATACAAGGTGATGGAGGTGTGATTGAGATTGTTTGGACATGAAAAAGGTTCATGGATCTGGTGAGGGAGGACATGCAGGTAGTTGGTTTGAAAAAGGCAGATGTACAGGGCAGGGTGGTATAGAGATAGATGATCTGCTATGGCAACCTCTAATGGGAGCAGGTGCAAGAAGAAGAAGTCATTCTCCTCCTCATACTTCTCCTACTCATTTTCCTCCTTCTCCTTCTAGTCATTTTCTTCACCCCCATTTTGCTTCTTCATTTTCCTCTTGCTTCTCCTTTTTCTAAACATTCTTCTCCTGCTTCCTCTCCTTCTTCTTCTAGTCATTCTCTTCCTGCTTCTCCTTCTGCTTGTAATCATTCTCCTCCTTGTCTTTCTTCCCCTTATAGTTTTTCCTCCTCCTCCTTCTTCATCTTCTTCTAGTCATTCTTCTCATCCTTCTCCTCTTTCTGCTTCTTCTAGTCATTCTCCTCCTGCTTCTTCCTCATCTAGTCATTCTTTTCTATATTCTCCTCATCATTTATTTTCTTCCTACTTGTCATTCTTCTCCTCCTCCTTTGTCTGATGATTGTTTCATTCCTACTCTTCATCATTTCTCTCCTCCTCATCACTTCTCTCCACTATTTTATCATTCTTCTGCTCCATCTTGCCATTCATTTCCTACCTATCATCCTTCTCCCTATTGTCATTCCTCTCATCATTTTCTCCTCCTCCTCCTCCTCCTCATCATTCTCCCTCTTCTCATCCATCATTTTTTCCTGCTCCTTCTTCATTTTGTCCTTCTTGTCATCTTTCTCCTTTCTCTCATTCTTCTTCTTCTTATTATTATAAATTAAAATTGGGAAACATATGAGCACCACCTTCACTTGGTTCCAGACTCTGAGCTTAAATGTAAGAATTCACAGTGATTTTTGGCCAAAAACATTTTCACATTGTTCAATAAATTGCATCAACATTACTTCTTCTTTTAAACTGTAGTAATAACAAAAAAAAAATAAAATCTAACATCAAAAGAAAGAAAAAACAAAAAAAGATTTCCCCACTTTGCTTTAAAGCTCAATGAAAACATACTGGTTTTTATTCCTTTATACTCAAAAATATTTCTATTAAAATGTAATTCATTTCTGAATGGTACTTGGTTTTTAAGTGTTTGGGTTTCAAATCCGTATAAATCCCCCATTACAACTGTCTAAGATCCAGTGACGAACCATAAGAAGGAATTTTCACTTTATTTCTATACTTAAGTACCGGTACATTTTCTGAGCTTTAACAAGGAAATGGTTTGTTCACTCTATATGAACATTACTTTTAATTCCATTAAATGTGAAGAAGCTGTGGTGAGAGCACAAGCCGAACCCCGATGTTCTGTTGAGTGTGTATTGACTGAAGGTTCTCCAAGTGTGAGTGTGAGTTTAGAAAACTCTTTCCCTATAAAGAGAGGATGAAACACTGAACTGCATCTATTATTCACATATATACATATACACTTTATGGAGCATAAGACTGGCATGTGCTTTTTATACATCATATTCTATATTTAATTTTGATTTGCTGTTGTAATGAGCTCCACTCTTTAGGGAAGGTGTTCCAGTAGATTTTGTGGAGATTGCTGCTCTTATTTTGTGTAGCTGTAGACTGTTGATATTAACTACAGTCCAAATTCATCCTCAAAATTATTGGATCTTTAAGCTTTTGATGTGGAACCATCCCCAGCTTCACAGAGGGTCTTGAATTTAAAAGAGCTCCATCCAGAGGTAGATCCAAAGCGGGAAAAAGGGACGGAAACACCGATTGCTGGAACCTCAGGAGCATTTTTAACTCAACAGTTAAAATCTTCCACTCCAACCCATGTGAACTAGACCTTCATGGAGCTAGCTTTGTGCACAGAGTCATTGTCACATGTTGAAAAGTCAGGTGTCCCAATTCTTTTGCCCTTGTAATTCAATGAGAAAAAAAATGGAGATCAGTTAACTGTTCATAAACTTTTTTCCTCTGTGTTATTTATGGGGTTAAAAAAAAAACAATAATACAGGAAACTAGCAGGAGCTTTATTCATGCCTCTCTAATGGCTCGACCATTCCAAATATATTAAAGTTCACACTTTGAAATCCATCGCAGAGGAGAATAAAACGGAATATGTGCTCCTTCCATTAGACGGGTAAATAGAAATGGCTTCTATGTGTAGCGTTCGAGTTCACTTTGCTTTTAGCAGCGGCTTCTAAAAAGAGTCAAGTGCACAAAAAAAAAACATTTGCAACTTTGCCAGAGCCGTAAATTTCATGCCAAAACACCTGCTGGATGATACGGTACTTCTGCTACTTTCGGTTTCCAGGATGGCTCTTGTTTCTCAGTAAACTCAACAACAAAAAAAAAAACCTACGGAAAAACCAGCAGAACAAATTTACGGGTTTATTCGGGGTCATAAAAGCTCACAGGGTTGAAAACCAAAAGAATTCTGCCCCAAATGGCAGCCGTGTCACTGTTACTGTTCCACTATTAATGGGGTTATTAAGTCCACACTGACCTGACATGGCACTGGAGCTGATTAATGACCTTTTGTTCCAGTTTCCTTCCCTCAGTCTTCCAACACACTCGATTAACAAAAAAGGTTTTGAAAAATTTCTGCACAATGGAAGAGAAAGGAGAAAAAAAAAGGGGGAAGAAGAAAATAATAATTGTACAACAGATTCTCCAGATGGCCCTATTTGGGAATTTGAACAGCTACTTTTTATATCAGCTAAAAATATATATATAATTATAAATATAATATATATAATTTAATCTTTTGTAGTAATAGAAGTAAGTTGAAGTAATAATAATAAAAAATATATTATTATAATAATAATAATAATAATAATAATTCGGTGTACTCTTCCAAAAATAATTTTAGAAACGAGTGATGTTAAAAGGCATTGCAAAAGGGTAATTTTTTTTATTTATTTATTTTTATTTTTATGATATACTGGGCTGTGCTGATTTTATGGACAAAAAAAAGTATTGGGACACCTGGCTTTTTGTATTTCTTTCACCAAACTGTTACCACTAAGTTGAAGTCACACAATTTTATAGATTGTATTTGGATGCGGTAGAATGGTATTTCACAATCACAGATTAAAGCAGACCTGGGCATTATACGGCTCATTGGTTGATTCGGACAAGCCCGCTTGAGGTTTACTGTAAATTTCAAAATAAACACATTTTCAAATGTTACCTAATGCATGGACTAAAGCTGCTCTACTTTTATTTAGAAGTTTTTTTATTCACGTTCACGCGATGCAATACGTAAATAAATGCTGCGTATAATTGAAGCGGTCACAAGCAGACAACTTTAGCTCTCAAAAATGTCTGCTAAGAAAAGGAAGGGAGATGCTGAATGCAGTGTTTTCAACAAAACATGGACTGTTAAGTATTTATTTACTGAAGTAGTTGAAGGATTACAATTTGAGCCGCATTACGAGACGAAACACGCTCAGAAATACAAAAACCTGACTAAAACTAAAAGGGCGTGAACATCGGAGGCTTGCAAGCTAACCTACAAAAACAGGCTTTTTTACCAAGCTTCATGCATCCAGGGACGCAACAACCAAGACCAGCTTTGTGATATTGTACAAAATCGCTAAAAACAGTAAGCCATTCTCGGAAGGGGAGTTTGTCGAAGAGTGTTTGGTGTACTCTGCTGCACTAATATGCCCTGAAAAAAGAAGCATTTCAGCAAGTCCCGCTGTCCAGGCGAACCGTGACGAGAAGGATCGAGGACATTGCTGGAAATTTGGAGCTTTAGCTTCAATGTGAATTGGCGAGTTTTGACTTTTTTTCCTTGGCTATGGACGAGAGTTGTGATGTTCGTGACACCGCCCAGTTACTGGTATTTGTTCCTGGGATAACGGACTTCAAAATTAGCTAGCAGCAGCGCGATCAATGAAAGGGATGACGACAGTTGGCGATCTGTTCACAGTGGTAAGTGCATGCATGGACATGCTGGGGATGAAATTGGACAAACTGGCAGCTGTCGCAATGAACGGTTGTCCAAATCTGACTGGGAAAAATGTCGGACTTTTGAAACGTATGCAAGTGACTGAAATCGATGCAGATCAGAAATTGGAATTTTTGCATTGTATTATACATCAGCATGTGTTGTGCAAGTTTAACCGGTCACGTTCGGTTTTGACCGGTGCTCGTGTTCTCTGCGTCGTGTCGTGGAATGACGAATCTTTAAAACTTTGTTGCAGCAGTACTGGAGAGTTTACTGTCACCAACACTCAAACAATTCTGGATGGAATACAGAAAGAAACTAAACTAAATAAACGTGGCTGCTTCGCCAACTTTACCACCTCTCTTCAGTGTGCACAAAGAAGGATTATTAGTGAAATGCATATATTTACATCGTAAAAATACCTACTTGAAGATTAACATCGGTCACACAAGTCAGTGCTAAACATGAACCATGTTGTTACTAAAATAGTCAACTTTATCAGGGCGCGAGCAGTGAATCAAAGACAGTTTGGTGCACTTTTGGAGGAGCAGGAGACTAAACATAGAGACTGCGGCTACCACACAGCTGTCAGATGGCTCAGCCTGGGCAAAATCCTAGAAAAGAGTTTGGGATCAAAAAGCATTGATTCGAGAGTTTTGCGAGAAGAAAGGCAAAGGTATCCCAGAGCTCTCAGATGAGGACTGGATGGTAGATTTTGCCTTTGCTGTTGATGTGACTGCACTGACGAATGAACTGAACACCAAACTGCAAGGCAAGGGCCTTTTTGTTCATGAAATGCCTGGTACACAGCCTGGTAAAGGCTTCCATGAGAAAGTTGCAGTTTCTTTCAAGCCAATTAGAGAGCAACACTCTCACATTCAAACCCTAAAAGAAGTCACACCATCAACTGATCACCTCCGCAGGTACTCATCCATGTTAGCAGCACTCCATGGTGAGTTTTTAAGGCGATTTGAAGATCTCAGTACACTTGAGGATGAAATGCACATGATTTCCTCTCTCTTTACCTGCAGTGTGGTTAATGCACCCAGTTATGTTCAGCTGGAACTAATTAACCTGCAGTCTGATGTGATGCTGGAAGAACACTTTAAGTCAGGTTCACTGCTGGATTTTTACTCTTCTCTCAAGGAAGAGAACTTTTCAAACGTGAGAAGACATGCTCAGAAGATGTTGGTTCCCTTTGGCTCTACCTACATATGTGAACAAACATTTTCATTGATGACGTTTAACAAATCCAGGTCTCGATCCTCACTCACTGATGATCATCTATCAGCTGATTCAGCTGTGCTTTGCATCTCCACCTCAGACATTCAAGCTGACTTTGATGCACTCGTTAACGCCCAGCAGAGAGAAGATCTCACCCACTGAAAAATAATGTACACAATTCACTGTAGCCACTTCACACATCATCTCTAGCAGAAATATCGATATCGACCGATGTTGAAATGATTTGGTTTTTCCCAGAATGTTTGTGCATTTTTTTCTGTGCATTATGGTTTTCCTGAGGATTTGAAATAAATTGTGTGTTTGTTTCTTTTATAAATTTATGAAAAAACAAAACATAAAAGTAGAAATGGTTCAGGAAAAGCTTAACAACTGTTCAGCTTGTCTTTAAAAGTTTGTCTCGTAAATGTCCTTGTATGTGTATCTGCGCCCGGAAAGATTTCTTCTCCTCCGCCAGCCGTTGTGAATAAAAAACAGCTATTAAATCCACATTAACATATTGAAGCTTGTACAGTTTGCTACAGATTTTGTTTGTGAGCTCTGATTAGTGCAAATCTGACCATCCGAACGAAGGATGTGAAAATGACAACATTATCGTATGCTTGCTAGATGGCCACGGTGTTGCCAACTCGAAATTTGATTGGTTTAAGTGACTTTATGTGAGGAGAATAGACTATTAGAAAAAATGTAATACTTATTCATTTACAAAAATATATTAAAATGTCAGACATTTTGCTATAAAATGTGACGGGTGTTGTGTTTTCAGCATTCATCAAGGTTTCTGTAGGTTTACTGTAAGTCATTGGTTATACAGAGCTTATGCAGATGCTGCATAGTGTCTTTAAATGTAAAAGTGAATGAATAAAATGTCAATGAAATACACCTGACATGTTAAATTTTATTCATGGCCACCAAAAAGATAGAAAGGTCAAAGTCTGCTTTTTCTGTCTTCTTAAGCACCAAGGTTTGAGCCTTTAAACCCGAGTTTAACCTTAATTGGTCACGCGCCAGTCCATTGTGTTCACGCTCTCTGTGAAAGTGCTGATGTGAAACGAACGTGCTGAAAAATGATTTGATACTGAAATGATTGAATAATGGAGGAAGTAATACAACAATCTTTTTTTTGTCCTCGTTTTTTGCACCTCATCACCTGGATTTGATTCGTTCTTTGTCCAGGACAGATTGGAGTAAAAGCGCTATTTATAAGGAAGTCAGAGCGTAAAGAACAATCTTGTACAGACTGCAGAGACCGCAGCACTCTGTCTGCTGTCTGAGATGCCTCAGGACTCGTAATTCTGCTCCATTTAGTTTTCAGAGTGAACGCAAGCTTTCTTGACCAAATATAATGCAGGAGGTCTGTTCATGTAGCTCTAAAGGCTTTCAGGGAATTTCTTTTTTAAGATTCATCACATCTGGACTGGGACAGCACACAGTCACTTTAGTACCAGCGGACGGTCACTTTAGTACCAGCACAGAGTCGCTATAATACTAGCGAACGGTCGCTTTAGAACCAGCACACGGTCGCTTTAATACCAGCGAACAAGCATTTTAGTACCAGCACACGGTCACTTTAATACCAGCACACGGTCACTTTAGTACCAGCGCACGGCCGCTTTAGTACCAGTGCACGGTTGCTTTAGTACATTTACATTTACATTTGCGGCATTTAGCAGACGCCCTTATCCAGAGCGACGTACAAAAGTTCTTTAAATCTCTAGTAATGAATAAATCTACACTGGTACACCAGATTACAAACTTAATATAAATATAACCCTTGAATTCTACAAACGTAGAAAGTGCTAATTTAAGTGTTTCAGGAAGAGGTAGGTCTTCAGTCATCGCTTGAAGATAATCAGGGACTCCGCTGTACGGACATCTAGGGGAAGTTCATTCCACCACCTCGGTGCCAGAACAGAGAAGAGCCTTGAAGTGTACTTACCTCTCATTCTGAGAGAAGGTGGTACCAGTCGAGCAGTGCTGGAGGATCTCAGACAGCGTGGTGCAGTGCGAGATGTGATGAGGTCTCTGAGGTAAGATGGCGCTGGTCCATTTTTGGCCTTGTAGGCAAGCATCAGTGTTTTGAATCTGATACGTGCAGCTACTGGAAGCCAGTGAAGAAAGAGCAGCAGTGGGGTGGTGTGGGAGAACTTGGGCTGATTGAACACAAGCCGTGCAGCTGCGTTTTGGATCATTTGCAGTGGACGGATAGCGTTCAGGGGAAGACCTGCCAGCAGAGAGTTGCAGTAGTCGAGTCTTGAAATTACAAGAGACTGAACAAGCACCTGGGCAGCCTGTGTGGACAGAAATGGTTGAATCCTTCGGATGTTGTAGAAAAGAAATCTACAAGAACAAGACACATTAGCTAACAGCATTAGTACCAGTGCACGGTCACTAATAATACCAGCGCACGGTGGCTTTAGTACCAGCACAAAGTCACTTTAGTACCAGCACACGGTCGCTTTAGTACCAGCGAACGGTCACTAATAATACCAACACACGGTGGCTTTAGTACCAGCACACGGTCGCTTTAGTACCAGCGAACGGTCACTAATAATACCAACGCACGGTGGCTTTAGTACCAGCACACGGTCGCTTTAGTACCAGCGTACGGTCACTAATAATACCAGCGCACGGTGGCTTTAGTACCAGCACACGGTCGCTTTAGTACCAGCACATGGTCTATTTAGTACCAGCGTACGGTCACTAATAATACCAACACACGGTCGCTTTAGTACCAGCAAACGGTCAATTTAGTACCAGCAAACGGTCAATTTAGTACCAGCAACGGTCGTACTTTTATTTTTATATTGATTCTATTTCTATGTTCATGTTTGACAGTTGTTAAAAGTATTTCACGTCGTACTCTGTATAAATGTGTATGTGACAATTATTATTTTTTTTTTTTATTAGATTTGAACTCATTTCCATATGCAAATAAGGGCAATGTACAAGTTTTTCTGAAAATATTTTCTCCCATTTACTGTAGAAAGGGAAAAAAAATAATCTCTAAAATGGTTTCACTATATAGACAAACTTTTGTGGACACCTGACCATAAGATTCATATCTGCCATTTAACATTTAGTCTCCATTTACTGTGATAATATCGTCCACTCTTCTGGGAACATGTTCCACTAGATTTTGTGGAGATTTGTGCTCATTCAGCCCCAAGTAAAGTCGGGTACTGATGTAGAATGGGGAATAACCACATATGTCTGGAGAAGTCAAGTGAAGTCAGTGTTTTATAGCAAGCCACTCAAGATCTTTCACTTTAACCCATATCTTCATGGAGCTGGCTTTGTGCACAGGGGCATTGTCATGCTGGAACAGGTCTTCCAGATCAAGTGAATATTAACGCAACTTTGTGTTAACAGTTTGAGGAAGAACTACTGGATGAGTCATGCATCCAAATTTTTCTTTTCCTATAACGTATGTAGAGAGACATTACAAGAAACTTGGAAGAAGGCAGGTCCTTCTGGTTAGTGTCTGAAGCTGGTACAAATTCCCCAGTAACATCCTTTATCTCCTGGTCTTTCAGCACATTCTCCCAAGAACACCACCACCGAGTACAACACATACTACAAGTACATCAACAACTTTTCTACATGTTCCTGTATACTCTAATAAGTATTTTTCTATCTATGCTAGACAGACCTCACCAACATCACACATCACCACAGTCAGTATGAACGCAGGGTGAGACGATAGAATGAATAAATCTTGCAAAAAAAACCCCAACACTTCAATTCTCCAGCATCACAACAGCCTGTCACAGTGAGAAATCAACTCCACGCCTTCCCAGCATGCCCCGCCAATCCGACGGCAACACAAACACACCCCTCTCCCCGAGACCCTGACCTGTCACATGACACAAACAGCCTGAGGCCAATTAGACTCGCATTATTCCTACAACCTGACACTCTCCGCATGAGTGCGAGACAAAACAGGACGCAATTACACCAAGGCCGTGTCATCAACCTGAGGCTCAGCGCACATGATTCAAACGATGTGACAGATGTGACCAGAGCCTCATGAAGAAACCACAATGTCTCCTACAATGACTGCTCCCACATGATCACGATTAACGACGCGTTAAAAGAACACATCGAACCTGAAGCTTTACATAGACACATTTCTTTAGAATCTTTACATGGATATTAATAACACAATGCTGCTCAGAACAGCAGCTTTCACAGTCATCCCATCATTAGGTTCAATCCTACTAGTTCCATTACTCTGAATAATAAATGTCATAGATGTCCAAATGTCTGCTTATAGCTGCTATAACATAAGTGACTATAACCTAAATAATATAAATAACAGGATAAACTTAGAGGCACCAACATTTAATCTCTGTAATGCTGCTTTGGGACTGTCTACTGTTAAAAGCACGATACAAATAACACTAAATTATACTAACATCTAAAACAACCACCACCACCACAAGTAAAACATACACAACCAACACAATTACAACAACAACCAACACTACCTCAAAAACAGCAAATACAATTAAAACAAAGGCAGTAACTACCACAAGTACAACAAATACAACAGCTAAAAAGTACAATAAGTACCACCGGCACCACAAGTACAACAAGCACCACAAATCTAACAGTTAAAACAAATACAATCTCCACCACAAGTACAACAACTACAAGTGCATCTGGAAAATATTTACAGCGCTTCACTTTTCCACATTTCTTTATTTTACAGCTTTATTCCAAAATTGATTAAATTCATTCTTTTTCTCAAAATTCTACAAAAAAAAAAACCCCACCATAATGACAAAATGAAAGAAGTTTCTTAGAAATCACATGTACATAACATGTTTTTGCCATGACACTTAAAGTTGAGCTCAGGTGCATCCTGTTTCCACTGATCAGCCTTGAGATGTTTCTACAACTTGATTGGAGTCCACCTGTGGTAAATTCAGTTGATTCGACATGATATGAAAAGGTACACACATGTCTATAGAAGGTCCCTCAGTTAACAGTGCATGTCAGAGCACAAACCAAGCCATGAAGTCCAAGGAATTGTCTGTAGACCTCTGTAGGGAATTGTCTGTATAGTCTGTAGGATTATATCGAGCCATTTATAGATGATAGAGCTCATGTTCAGACCTTCAATGTCTGAACATCACCTCCATCATCTATAAATTGAAGAAGTTTGGAACCACCAGGACTTTTCCTAGAGCGGAGACAACCGGCCAGACTGATCAATCGGGGAGAAGGGCCTTAGTTGCGGCTGTGACCAAGAAACTAATGGTCTCTCTGAAAGAGAGAGGAGAGCCTTCTAGAAGAACAACCATCTCTGCAGCACTCCACTAATCAGGACTGTATGGTAAAGTGGCAAGACGGAAGTGAAAAGCACATGACAGCCCACCTGGAGTTTGCCAAAAGAAACCTGAAATACTCTCCGAAAAAAACTGTTGAACTCTTTGGCCCGAATGCCAAGCATCATGTCTGTAGGAAACCAGGCACCACTCATCACCTGGCCAATAACATTACATTTTTACCTACAGTTTTACCTACAGTAAAGTATGGGGCAGCATTGTGCTGTGGGGATGTTTATCAGTAAAAGGAACTGGGAGAGAAGTCAGGCTCGAGAAAGATGTACAGAGACGTCCTTGATGAAAACCTGCTCCAGAGCGCTCTGGACCTCAAGACTGGGGTTAAATTAAACAAATAAAAGCTAAAACAAGTACAACAACCACCACCACCACAAGCACAACATATACAACAGTTAAAACAAAATCAATCACCACCACAAGCACAACATACAGTTACCACAAATACAACGCATGCAGGTAAAATAAACTACAAATAGTGCATTTACAATAGTGCAGGTACAAGTAATATATGGAAACAAGAAGCACAGGTAGTAGAAGTACTCCTAGAACATATACAAATGCAGTTTTTTTTTATTGTAGCATCTGATTGGTAAAAAAAAAAAAAAATGCATTTGGACATGTAAAGCTACTGCAGCTTCCTTCTGCTCTGAATTGTTCTTTACACCAGGACAAACAGCTCTGGATTTAATGTCTAGTTTATCATCCTGCACATCTGTTCTCTCAAAACAAGTCTTATGGGGGCAAAAGTCCACAACAGCGGCGTCCCATTACAAACTGGAACCTTTTTATTGATTCCCTCTTTCGTGTAAAAACCTGTATTTATCATTCTGACTCCCTTTCTCTCTCACACACACACACACCACCTGCTGATTAATTCTCAGCTCATTCCTCAAAAGCCACACCAGATTCCCCAGAAGCCGCCTTTACCCCCTAGTCGACATCGGATAAGGTCATGTGATCGTTTTTTTTTTTTTTCGACCCATTTTCACATTTGAAAACTCAAAGCGGAAAATCTGACAATTAAAATGCCTCAGCGCATCCGAGCTAATTAAGCAGGAACCATTTCGATATCAGATGTCCGTCAGTGGGTCCGAGGCGAGAGATAACTGAAAATAAGTGTTAGGAAAACACAACGTGTGATGAATCTTTTGGAAATGTCATGAAAACGCAGGTCAAGGAGCAGGACGTTGCGTTATGTCATCGATAGGTGAAAAGAGTAATTCAAATATTTTACTCAATTAAAGTACTGTTACATCAAGGAAATTTTACTTAAGTACAAAAAAATAAAAAAGTAGCTAATTTCAAATTTATGTAGAGTAAAATTTACTGAGTTAATTTTTAAAAAAGCAAAAAAACAAAAACAAACAAACACTAAATCGATGACGTGTCTAATGTGAATTATGCACTTTTGCTGCAAAAAATTCTTGTTATAATGTCATTTATGATAATAAGAGAAATCGCAAATACAGATTGAGAATTCAGAAAGTGAGCGCACGCATTGAACAAAATCAAAGCACTTTATTGGACACTGCATTCTCATCAAAAGTGTGTGATTGGTTATACAGTAATGCTCAAATCTAATGCCACATCAGCATATCTTCTCTAAAATATTACACTTTTCTTTCATTTCATATGACACATAAATTGTGACAGTGGTAGTGAAGCCAGTAGAGACAATACTTTAAACAAGTAAAAGTAAATTACGGGATTTAAAAAACTACATTAAAAAGTACTAAAAAAACTATTAAATTACAGTAACATGGGTAAATGTAATTCTTTTTCAGGGACTCGAGTTGAGTTAACAACGCTTTGTTTTAGAGTGCCTGCATGGGACTTAGACGTCGTGCTGGAGGCTCTATCCGAGCCCCCCTTCGAGACGTTGGCCAAGGCTTCTTAAAGGCACCTCACAGTCAAGACTGTGTTCCTCTTAGCCATTTGCTCTCTTAAAAGAGTAGGCGATTTACAAGCCCTCTCAGTGGCCCCCTCTTTTCTGGAGCGCCTTTCTGTACCCTGGAATGGGTTATATCTCTAGGGTGCCCTTGGTCATCCCATGACCTGTCAGGCTCCAGGCATTCTATCCTCCTTTTCAGGCCCCAGACCAGGAGAAGCTCAACTGGCTGTGTCCGGTGTGAGCACTGTACACTTACGTCCACAGGATCAGTCCGTGGAGAAAGTCGGAACAACTGTTCATCTGCTGTGAGGAGAGGCCGTCCTGCTACCAAACAGACTCTAAGCAGGTGGATTATCAATGCAATCGCATCCTCCTATGATTCCTCTGGTCGCCCCGTTCCATTCAGGAAAAGAGAGAACTCGACCCGGAGTGTGGCAGTCTACAAGGCTTGGTCCGCTGGAGTATCTCTCCAGGACATCTGCAATGCTGCGGGCTGGTCCACTCCGCTGACCTTTGTCAGGTTTTATAAACTTGACCTCAGTGCCACACCTGGCCCTTCTGTCCTTCAGCCTAGCTGTGCCCTCACACACTAGGCAGGGATTGGTCAGTCTGGCGGTCTTGGACTCTCATTCCCAAAGCATTACTACGCAGCTCGAGTTCCTGAAATGGAACCCGTATGTAACCCTGGTCTCCTGAGGGAACGAGATGCCTTGTCTCCATGCCACACTGCCGGCATCCCTGCAGCGCTTCCTTCTCTCTTACAGAAGCCAGTGCCGGCTTCACTCCATGCGCTTTTTATAGCTTCCTGGTCGTGACGTCACCCCGCCACTGACGCTGCACTTTACATTGGAAGGATTACACGTGATTTAGTGTGTGGACAACGCAGAAGCGTTCCCAAAACGTTGTTGACGCAGCGTCTCGTTCCCTCGAGTTACATAGGTAAAGTGTTTTTTCTTTCAAAATGAGTTCCAGCAACTGTGATGCATATATTGTTGTCCATCATAGATTAAAATATGCCCTCTGTTCCCTTTAAGCAAATAATGTGAGATAGACAGACACAGAGAGAGAAAGAGAGAGAGAGAGGACAGAATGAGACGGAGAAAGACAGAAATAGACAAAGACAGAAAGGGGAGCAGACAAACAGGGAGAAAGATGGATAATGGAAAGAAAAAGACAAAGACGAGAGAGAGAGAGCGAGAGAGAGAGAGAGAGGGAAAGAAGGGGGGATTATGGAAGGAAACAGATAGAGACAAAGAAAGAGAGACAAATGACAGATGTAGAAAGACCAAATTTGGCAGAAAAACAAAGAAAGAGAAACAAACAGACAGAGGGAGGCAGACGATGGAAGGAGACAGATGGAGAAAGACAAAGAAAGAGACAGACAATGAGAGACATGAAGAAAAAGACAGAAAGAGAGAGCGGGAGACAGATGGAGAACAAGAAAAACCCGGAATCCATCCAGCAACTCGACACACAATTCTTTCATACATTAAGCTTCCCTCTTTCAAGTTTCTCTGATCTCCATCCACGCCATCACTCGAGGATTAGCTCACTTCCTTCTGACAATCTTTCTGCTCTTTAGAACTACAAAGCACTTCATGTTTCATTTTTAATGAAGCCTGCGGAGAAAAAAAATCCTTTAAATTTCCTCTTCATTAGCCTGAAATTTGACAGGCTTTTCTCTTTTCTTTTCTAGGAGAAACGAGTCCAAGCTGCACAAAATCCAAACGTGTTCAGCTTCAGTTGGGTCTAAGTGAGAGCGCTGAATTATGATCGCACCGTGATGAAGCTGCATTAATGCTGAATCAGGATTTTTTTTTGTGCACATTTTTATTTATTTTTTTTATTTTTTATGCAATGCATCAGTCATGGCTCTGAACTTGATAACTCGATGCACAGGAACAGTGAGACCTGTAACCCACAGATACATTTTATATATAACATCTGTATTAAGTTCTTTATCAGGTGGTTGTATTGTCTAGATGTAGGAATCGTGTGATCATACGATCATGTATGGTTTGAACCATGATATCTAAAGATAGATTAAAGACCATACACCTAAACTTATTCCAGTTTGTGAAAGAAACATAATTATTGATGGGTTGTTCATGAACGATTCCATCATTTTAAACGAGGCTTAGATGTGGCTCGAGAAAAGTCTCAAAGAGCGATTCGTACATTTTCTACTGGACGCGCACGAGCAAAGACTCGCATCTCCGTAGGTTATGTGCAGGAAACAATTGGGTTTGTTCGTTTATTAAGCTTTAACGTCATGATAGCTTCAAGGCTATAAACATGAGACAGGCGGGAAAGAATCAAATCTGTTACATTTAAATGCCTATATAAAAAATTCCAGCTTCACATGAGACAAAAACTAAACACATTCACGAGATACATCATGAAAGATCCCTCGTGAACTGAGTAAAATAGTTTCCTAGCAGTATCGTAAAAGTTACAGTCGAACAAGTTGTGTTTAATTGTCAAGGGAACTTGACGTGAGAGACATAAGGGAGGAGCTTCACCCATCCGTAGGAACCTATGAGTGAGCCTCAAATGGCCGAGTCGGCACCGAGTGTAAACAACTTGGTCATGCTTTGATTTGAAACTGTATAAGAAACATTTCTTATAGTACTAAAGCTTATTTCATACAATTTACTGGTTTTGTGCAGGTCCCATTCCTTTTGTTTGTGATGTATTGGTTAATTAAATCCCTGAGGTCAGAAGGTAGTATTTCACAGTTAGTTATTTTCAGTTCAGGTGTTTTCCTGGCTGCCGCATCCACTCTCTCATTGCCAGTCAAACCAATGTGACTTGGAAACCAATGAATACAGGGTGGTCTGTGTTTACAGTTTTAAGTGCTTAAAAACAGGACTGTGAATCAGAGGCAATTTAAAAGTCCTGTTCTTGACCCTTCTCAATATTTTCCAAAGCAAGCAGTAAAGCCCGAGCCTCGGCTGTGAAGACAGAGCTTTGGTCTGGAATTCGAGTGCCATATTGTTGATCTCCGATCATTGCTTCTGCTGATACACTGTTAACAGTCTTCGATCTATCTGTAAATACAGTTTTGTGTAGTGGAAATTAACTTTTTAGTTTCAAGTATTTCTGTTGATATTCATATGGTTGAGTTTCTGTTTTCTTAAACTGAGAAAGGGTCAAAATAATGGTTAGCATTTTCAAAACACACGGAGGCACTTGGGAACAAGGATAGCGAAACAGAATCGAGTTCATCTCTCGACTCTTCTAGTCCGAGTCGTTCGTTCTTCAACATTTTATTTTATTTCTGGAATGAAAATGAACTAAATGACTCAAAAAATAAAAAGATCGGCTCATTTTGATGAACAAGATTCAAAGAACTAATTCACTAAAATGATCCGTTCAGCCAATCACTTATAACAATATCTATAAACACTATATGGACAAAAGTATTGGACACCTGACTTTTCTGGCCATATGAAGTTCTTCCAAAAACTGTTAACACAAAGTCAGAGGAGCACAAGGACCTCTTTGGATGTGGTAGTTGACTTCACTAGGAGACCCAAACCCTGTTTAGCATGATGATGCCCCTGTGCAAAAAGCCAGCTCCATTAATATGTGCTTTCCTTGGATCGCTGGACTGCTTTAGACCTCCAACACTATTGAACACCTTTGAGATGAATGTGAACAGGGTGAACAGAATGTGAAGGCCTCCTTACCTAATCTCCATATCTATATCAGTACCTGACTTAAATAAGCACAACGATTCTCCAGCACACTCCAAACTCTAGTGGAACATCTTGCCAGAAGAGAGGAGGCTATTAGGAAAAGGAAATGGGGGTCAGAGCGCAGGATCAACCATGATACAGCACCTCTGGAGCACAGAGGGGTAAGAGCCTTTCTCAGGGGCCCCAAGAGCAGCTTGGCGATACTGGACCCCAAATCTTTGATGTTGAAATAAAAGGCAATGTGGATAAACATTCATAAAATGATTCCACTTAACATTTTAAAGTTGTACAGAACATCACACATATTGAAGAATATAGAATACAGTGGTTCACAAATCAAATTAAATCGGCTAAACTGCCTGTGCAAGATCAGCGCAACATCGATGCACTGGAAAAAAAAACAAAAAATATCGTACAGCATTAAATTAGAACAGAATATACCTTTACAGATATTCCCAGACTTTGTTCAATAATTATAAATCCCTGTGAAACTTTAAATCGGTCATATGGGTGGTTGGATTTATTCACATGTTACATATTTATTTAAAGCTTCTTTCTTTTTACATTTATTTACAGCATAATAACAGTCTGTATATTAACTTATTGGGAGAAAACCGTTCTATGTGAAATCAGACATTTAACACCCCTACATAACCAATATGGTACGATCCTCATATCATAACACATCTGCGGAGATTTGACTGAGATTGGCCGTCGAATTGGACTGACAAATTGACTATTAGGGACCAGATGATGGAAAGAGATTATATAATTATAATCTAATATATGCACAGTATACTGTATGTATATAT
>JAAIIK010000315.1:1061871-1088522 GCA_014706435.1 Silurus glanis
ACACACACACACACACACACACACACACACACACACACACACGCACACTCTAAACACTCAGATAGAGAACACCAGAGCCGTAACACTGCAGATATTTCCGCCATATTCTCCTCTTTTGCTTCTCAAATCACTCATGAGGAAATAACATGATGGAATGACACCTGCTGTCACTCAGACATCCTGATTTATTATACACAAACCAGTGTGTGTGTGTGTGTGTGTGTGTGTGTGTGTGTGTCTGTGTGTGTCTGTGTGTGTGTGCGAGCAAATCCTGATTTAGAACAGCAAGTGAGTTTGGACTTGTTTCCTCACCCATTGCTTTTTTTTGTCTTTTGCACTGCCAAATCTGCACCATCTTCCTGCAGGAGGTGATTTTCCTCTGGTGCACAGTCTATTAGCTGCACCTTAGATCAGTCATTAAACAGCAGCCAGAGTCCTCACCACACACAAACACACACCATCAGGACTCACAGTTAATCAGCAAATGATCTAATAGAGCTCCATCAGCGTGTTATTCGGAAACCGAGCGAACAGCGAATGCCCTGACAAGCCTGTTTGTGACGATCTATTCTTTTGAAAAACATTTGGGTTTCCTGACACTCCACGAGACAAAGAGAGACAGAACTTTTTTTTTTTTTTAAAAGAAGGAGACAAGCAAGCTGCTGAATTTGTCAGTAGGTCTTGTATTACACATGGCGTTCTCCAAATGCAGAGTGAAAAACTCATAAATCACTTTGTTGTTTTTCCAGCCAGAATCGAGTCGCTGTAGGCTTTAGTCGGAGCGTCGCTGTTGTTAAGACAACGGCTGCAATCCATGTGGAAGTGCAGCGAGATGTGAATTACCACCAAGTAATTGCTCTTTTGCTAGTTATACAGTATACAGCTAGTAGCATTGAGTCAGCGAACTGTAAAATGAATGAATAAAAAACTAATAATAAAATGGTGCTGCTGCAACAACTTTATTTTTATTATTCATCAACATGCGGCATTTCCTGATTTAGTCACAAACTTTAATCTATCGATTTGTGTTCAGGGACACGAATTTCCCTCTTTTTTCGTGTCACTCAGCACGACTACCTCCGTCTGGCTCCGTCCCCATAGCAACGGAGGCAGAGGATCATGGGTAATGCTCATAGGAATGCCGAAGGTCATCTTTTTTCCCCTATTTTTTAATCATGGTTAGAGTTAATGTTAATGTAAAGGGTCAAGAAATATACACTTAACATGCTGTTTGTTTACATGACAAAGTAAAAGTAATTGTGACGTATTTTTAATTGATTTTGCGATGCTCTGATGTCAATTCAAGTTGTCTGATGGTCACATATACTAATGATTTATTGTTTATTGAGTGCATTCAAGAGTATCAAAGCTATACAGCATTATAGTAATGTTTGAAAACATTGCAGATGTGAGTTTCTTGATATTTTTATGTTTTAGCTGGATAGCTAATCGCGTATCTGTTGCGTTCATTCTTCTTTTTGGAGTTCACAGCACGCAAAGGCAAAAGGCAATGTTCTAAATTCACGTGTTTCCCTGGTATGTTAGTTTTATATGATATTTAGGTGACACATTGATGGTTGATGATAGAAGAGTATCTGTGAGAGTGAAAGGGAAAGTTTATAGGACTGTAGTGAGACCTGAGATGTTGTATGGTTTAGAGACAGTGGCATTGAGTAAAAAACAGGACGTGGAGCTGGAGGTAGCAGAGCTGAAGATGTTGAGATTTTCATTGAGAGTGTCGAGGATGGACAGGATTAGAAATGAGTTTATTAGAGGGACGGCACATGTAGGACGTTTTGGAGACAAGGTGAGGGAGATGGTTTGGACATGTGCAGAGGAGGGACATGGGGTATATCGGTAGGAGAATGCTGAGGATGGAGCCACCAGGAAGGAGGAAAAGAGGAAGAACAAGGAGGAGGTTTATGGATGTGCTGAGGGAAGACATGCAGGTAGTTGGTTTGAAAGAGGCAGCTGTAAAGGACAGGGGAGTATGGAGATGGATGATCCGCTGTGGCGACCCCTAATGGGAGAAGCCGAAAGAAGAAGAAGATTGATGGTTGATTATCTCTTATTTATTTGAGTAAGGAAAAAAATTGCATTTGTTTCAATCTTTATTTTGAATTTTATGTTTTATGTTCATTACATAGTCTGTTACTCAGATGTTTCCTATATGTGAAATAGTATATGAAATATTTATGTATGTATGTGTATTTAACATGCACCCAAAATTGTCATGTTAGTCAATGAGTCATTTATAATTTTATTTTGAAATGGAACTCGTCAAATTAATAAAAAAAAATAGGCACATGAGCGTTCCTGTGAAACATAGATAAATTTTCTTCTGCCACAATTTCAGAAGTTTCCTGATGCACCAAGGGAATGACATTCATCCGTCTCACTGTCTCTTCCATTATTCCACAGATGCACAGTTTGCCTGTGTGTACTTTGCTGGCAGCCCAGTTCCCTTTCAGGCACTCGAGCTGTGTCGCAACGCTTTGAGAGCACTTCCGCGTTGTCCACGCTATGAATCCCGGGTGTAATCTTTCCAATGAAAAGTGCGACATCACTGGCGGAGTAACGTCACAACCAGGAAGCTATAAAAAGTGCACTGAGTAAAGCCGGCGCTTTCGGCGGTTTCAATCCTTTTGGCGGTTTCCTCCCCTTGCGATGAGAGCATTCAGCTCCGCCTCCCTTCCTCTGAAGAGGAACTCTAACTCCAACATAGTGGGACTGAAAGAGTGTGGTTACTGGTCGATGCCCTGGGTTGTAGAGACTGTAGCAAATTTAGCTCGCAAAAAGGTAAATATCTATGAGCAATTATAACAGGTTATAAGTACTCCTAAATATTTAAATTAAGTTGTTAAATTGACGGTAATGGAATTAACATTATAATTATTTGGTCTGTTCTTCACCAAACAGACAGTATAATATTTTATTAATTCTATAAAAGAGGTATCTCCCCAGCCAAGAAAGACGCGACCCCCCTTTACATTATACCGTACAATTAATAGAGCATGTAGTTCAGATTGAATGTTGCAGGAACCTTGAAATGTGAGCGGCACTCAGAGACAATCACTTATGAAAAATACGGCGTTTAATGAATGAGACAAAACACAACATAGAACTAACTACACAAACAAACAAAAAGAAATAAAGAAAATAAAAATGATAATAAAAATAAACAAAAAGTTAAAAATAGGAAAAGGAAGAAGAGAAAGGAAAAGAATAAAGGAGATAAAGAAAGGTAAGGAACGGCAAGCTTAAACTTAAAAATTAATCACATCCTAAATGAGAACTCATCAAGGAATTTAAATTCACCTTAAAATTAGTCCGGATGCGGTAGACAAAAGAATCTTTGAAGAGTCGGTTAGGAGGGAGTCAGATGTTCTTCCAGGTTCTCCTGAAGATCAGAGCAGGTGTTGTTCTTGAAGATAAAGCTTGCTGGAAGATCTCAAAAAGGATTTGAAATCTCGTCTCAAAGAGTCGCTGCTGGGCTGTTCTAAGCGTCTGACGGAATGTGGAACATTTTATTTATTATTTCATTAATAAAAGAATGCTCCCTTGTGGTGTGTGTGTGTGTGTGTGTGTGTGTGTGTGTGTGTCACAAACAGGCGTACTGGGGCCGAGTTTCGAGAGTGAATTGTTTTATGGTTTGAGGGTCCCTGTGAAGTCAACCAGAGAGGCCAGGGGGTTATCTGGCTTTCGGGGTGGTGTATGTGTGTGTGTGTGTGTGTGTGTGTACTGTGTAAGGAATAGAGACTGGCTTGTGTTATCAGTTGAATGCTGCTTTGAAGTCAGCTGGAGAGGTCAGGGTTTGTCCTGCTTCGTGTCTTCCGGGGTGGGGTATGACACTGTGGTATACAAACTTTCAATAAAAGCAATAGTGCTTATCCTTTGATTGAAATGCAGATGTCAACGGTTAAAAGGAATGCCTAGGACATGAAATCTGAATGAACTGTGCCAGACGTTACAAAGGGGCTTGGTGGGCAGTGTCAGGGTCTTAAGGAATGATGCGACACCAGGGAAGAGATAGCTAGCCATCGTCCTTGTAACACATTGGTGCTGGTGGGCAGGGCATAAGCCTCAGCAGGTCAAGCCAATGCATGCCTGCACACTATGGCGGTGTTACAGGCATATCAGGCTGACCTGCTGTGAGAGCTAGACTGGGCAGATTTGGCTCTTAGGGCCACAAAGAGTCTATGGTCTTTGGCTGCTCTCCTGTCAAAAGGGTGAGCCATAGGAGCCTCTCAGAGGAGACTAGAGTGGCCATAGACCGCCACAGTGTTCTCTTTGTGGCCCTAAGAGCCAAATCTGTCCATATCTAGCTCTCACAGAGGTTCAGCCTGATACACCTGACGGCAATACACCTGACGACCTAACGACCAAGATGTTCAAACATAGGATGTTCTGGGGAATTGGCCGGAGGGCGTGTTGCACCACATCATATGGTGCCCGCCATACCCTGGCACCCCCAGGGACCTGGTACATTAACCCTGCCACAAAATGTAATTCAGGGACCGGCCAGCTCCAGCTAGCTCCCTCCTCTGTTTTTACCCATAGCGGACAAGGAGAACTCGCCGCCTCCTTCGAGGCCACTTGAGCTGCACAAGGGCATTGCCCCAGCTCTAGGTGTACCAGAGGTCAGTTTTGAGAGAGTAATACCCCTAAGAGACTACCTGGCAGCCTGGGAGGTTCTGCCAGACTTGTCTCGGTGGGTCCTGCGTAGTAGATAAAGGCTATACAATTCAGTTCGAATCTCGTCAGTCTGTGCTTTGACCGCTGTGCCATTACTCGCTCCTCTGTCCTTTGACCTAGCTGTGCCCATACACACTAGTCAGGGACTGATCAGTCTGGCGGTAATGAACTCTCGTTCCAGAAGCGTTGCGACGTAGCTCGAGTTCCTGAAAAGGACTTAAGTGACTCATTGTGATTGAATAAATTACCCATTTAAATGATTCGGTTGAATCCCAATGACTCACTCATTGTTGCTCAGAGATGCAAAACAGTGTAGTGGCTTTGTTTGGATTTATTTTTGTTGGTGAAATTGAGCAAAAACAGGCAATGTAATGTCTAAAACGCAAGTCTCAATATTTTTTTCCTCTTTATTGAACTGCTATATAAAATAATTTGTTTTATTTAAAATCAAATTACATTTATAATCGTGCTGATTGTTGGAAAAAAAATTACGCTTTTCATGTGATATTGATTAACTATATGAAACGATTTAAACGTACACATTTTCTACCCCCATATCTTGAATTTAGTAATCATCCTAAACACATGTAATTAGACTGAATCATGCAGTGAAAGAACACACTCTAAATGCGCACAAGAATAAACTATTAGACACCATGTAATGTACGCATGCACTCTTACTTCTAGTCACGTATTTTTTACACCTTTGCCCTGGCCAGGGGGTTACTACAACCCCTGGCAAAAAGTATGGAATCACCCCTCTCAGAAGATGTTCATTCAAATGTTTAATTGTGTAGAAAAAAAAACAAGCACATATATGCCACAAAACAATTTTCACTCAACAATCCAAACTTCTGGCTGTATAAAACACTTAAAAAAAAAAAAACAAAGAAAGATAACTATAGTCAATTACAACTGTTTTTACAGATCAAACAGAGGAAAAAAATATGGAATCACACAAATCTAAGGAAAATTATATGGAATCACCAAATAAAAACACTACTAGTACTTTGTTGCACCACCTCTGGCTATTATAACAGCTTGAATTCTCTGAGGCATGGATTTAACTAATGACAAACAGTATACTTCATCAATCTGTCTCCAGCTTTGTCTTATTGCAGTTGCCAGATCAGCCTTGCAGGTTGGAGCCTTGTCGTGGACCATTTTCTTTAATTTCCATCACAGATTTTCAATTGGATTGAGGTCCGGACTATTTGCAGGCCATGCCATTGACATTATATGTCTTTCCTGTAGGAATGTTTTCACAGATTTTGCCCTATGGCACGATGCATTATCATCCTGAAAAATGATGCTACCATCACCAAACATCCTTTCAACTGATGGAATAAGAAAAGTGTCCAAAATCTCAACATAAACTTGTGCATTTATAGAAGATGTAATGACTGTCATCTCTTCCATACCTTTACCTGACATACAACCCCATATCATTAATGATTGTGGAAATTTGCATGTTTTCTTCAGGCAGTTGTCTTTATAAATTTCATTGGAACGGCACCAAACAAAAGTTCCAGCATCATCACCCTGCCCAAAGCAGATTCGTGATTTATCACTGAATATAACTCTCATCCAGTCATCCACAGTCCAAGATTATCTTTCTTTAGCCCACTGAAACCTTGTTTTTTTTTCTGTTTAGATGTTAATGATGGGTTTTCGTTTGGCTTTTCTGTATGTAAATCCCATTTCTTTTAGGCGATTTTTTACAGTCCGGTCACAGGCGTTGACTCCACTTTCTGCCCATTTGTTCCTCATTTGTTTTGTTGTGCATTTTCTGTTTTCAAGGCATATTGCTTTAAGTTTTCTGTCTTGGCGCTTTGATGTCTTTCTCGGTCTACCAGTACGCTTCCCTTTTACAACCTTTCCATTTGATTTGTACTTGGTCCAGATTTTAGACACAGCTGACTGGGAACAACCAACATCTTTTGCAACATTCCGTGAAGATTTACCTTCTTCGAGAAGTTTGATAATCCTCTCCTTTGTTTCAACTGACATCTCTCGTGTTGGAGCCATGAGTTATGTCAATCATCTTGGTTCAACACATCACTAATGTGTGCAAGCACTCTTTTTTTAACTGCAGACTAATTAGCAGTTGTAATCAGATACAGGTGTTTGTTTTAGAAATGCAAAGTGCATGGTGATTCCATATAATTTTCCTCAGATTTGTGTGATTCCATATTTTTTTCCTCTGTTTGATCTGTAAAAACAGTTGTAATTGACTATAGTTATCTTTCTTTGTTTTTTTTTTAAAAGTGTTTTATACAGCCAGAAGTTTGGATTGTTGAGTGAAAATTGTTTTGTGGCATATATGTGCTTGTTTTTTTTTCTACACAATTAAATATTTGAATGAACATCTTCTGAGAGGGGTGATTCCATACTTTTTGCCAGGGGTTGTAAGAGTGGATGAAGGGATGGTTATGGAAATCTGGGAACTTTAAATTCATATTTAATGTAATCTGGAGAATCTCTCATGACACTTGGCTCACCAGGAATCAAGCTGACCAATGAGGGCACAACTGGCAGAAATATTAAATGTGAATTTAGGTATCGATCTGATAACACACACATTCATCCAGTGCTGATGAAAAAGGGAGCGCAGGTTTCAGCGGTTAATCTATTTCAATCAGGGAGACAGCATTCGCTCACAAATCAAACCCCGTGTACAGGACAGGAAAAGCGCGAGCAGGAACTTAATCCTCACTTCAATTTACAACGTGGCTGTCACACGAACACCTTCTACTGCAAAACTACGCTCAAATTCACTACATCCTCAGGGAAATGTTACAAACACAGAATAACACATCTCATAATGAAGTATTGACCCAATACGTGAAGTATTGATCTCGTTCAAGCTACAATACCGTCTCAAAAGTCTCCACACACAGGGGAAATTAACACTGCTTATCACAATTTTACTTACATACTATGCTGGAAAGTGAGAATAGTTTCAAAAACTTTGGAAAGTACTGTGAATGAACAGAAAGAGAACTGCAAATCAAATAAACATTTGGTGGGATAATTATTTGCCTGCAAAACAGCATCGGTTTTTCTAAGTACACTTGTGCACACTTTTTAAAGAAACTCGGCATGTTAAAAACATCCTGAAAAAGTAAGAGGAGATCTTCTGTTGATGAAGGCTGCTTCAGATCCTTCTGTCTCTTCATGTAATCCCAGATGGACAGATTGTTCATTCACAACAGGTTAGAAAAATGTTTGAGTATAAGTAGTGTGTCTTAAACACGTAGCCCTGATTCAACTGCTATTTTATGTACATTGTGTTTTTATTTTTAATTATTTTAATTATTTTTAATTTTTGACTTTTAATTAATTCTTTAGTTATTTTTTATTGTCTATTTTTTGCTTTACTGGAAAGCGCCTTGTGCTCCTTTTGGTGGTTGTAATGCGCTTTATAAATAACATTTGATTGACAAACTGTGGAATAATTTCATGATGTTCAACATAAAATTGCAAAATAGTTAAATATCCTATTATTTACACCACAATCAGATCATCAGATGTTTCGAAGAGTACTGTTTAATGTTTCATGTTTAAGTTTAAAACATGATTCTCTAATGGAACTCACTGCATGGGCTTATTAACACCTCCAGAAATTAGAAACAATATCTTTGAAAATGACAAAAATTAGTATGTCAAATAAAACTAGAATTTATATACACATTTGTGGCACAAAGCCTTTAAGAATGCCATTGACTAAAGAGGAAAATGTTCTCATGCCTATATCGGGAAGCTGCCACAAGCAGTGTGCCAAACTGGGAGCGATGACTTCATGTGTGTTTATACAGAAATGGAAAGCGTTTAAAGTCATTTTCAAACACTTTGAAATACCTCATGGTTTAGAGGGTGTTTACCAGGCCAGACTGTTCCTTCAGTCAAGCGGCTAAATTTAAAAACACTCTGTGTTGCTGTCATGTGAATAAAAAAAGGCGGAGAAAGAAAATAACAAGATTGTATTTTTTCAAAGTGGACGGAATCATGGATCGAGATGAGATGATAGACATGGTAAGATCTGCCCATATCCCAGAAGATTCTCTGCTACACACTCCATTAATTGAGAATCTTTCTTGAAATCATTGAAATAATTTAAATACACACACACATACATACATACATACATGTACATATATATATACACACACACACACACACACACACACGTGTGTGTACGCACGTATACATACTGTCAGGAGGAGGAACGTGCCGGAAACCGAAGTGCAAATCACGAAGGTTTTTAATAAACAACAAAGGGCAAATGGCAGAAAACGGCAAACCAACCATAAACTACAGGATTGACTAAACCTGGTGAATGCTATGAAGAGAGAGAGTTCGTAGAACTTGAACAGAGTCCCGCAAACAATAGTAAACCAAACCAGAAACGTAATGTCTGTAGCTTGGGTAGTCCGACAAGGTTCATCAGCCTAAACTGTAGAACGGACAATGAGCTGGTGGGGGAACGGAGGTTATATAAGGTGGTGGTTGATGAGTGCCAGGTGCAGTCGATTAGTAGGTAGGAGAGCTGCTTGGAGTGATAGGTGGGTTTGGTGAAGGTGTGGCTGGTGGATCCCTGACACATACACACGTTTACCGAATGCAACCCTTTTTACGTGTGCAACAGTTCAAATCTGAGTTGTCTCATGAACATGATTGGCGGCAGGTTTGTTTAGTCTCCGCCTCGCACTTTGAGCGCAGTGTCACTCTGACTCACTCCATACCGGAAGTTTGTTTTACGCTGGCATTGCTGCCAACGTCGCTGCCAACGTTTTTACGACAGTCTAGTGATCTGGATTCTTTTGCATTTTATCTTTCGCTTTAATAATTTCTCAGGGGGAAATTCCAAGATGGCGTAGTAAACGCGGTTGCATGTAAGCAGGCTCTAATAAAAAATTGCTTGAAAAACGTCCTAGAATTTATATTTCTGACAATAAAACCAGCCGCTAGTATTTAAGTTATAGCCTCCTTAAGGCTGATTCAGTGTTTTAACGCTGCTTACACAGATATTCTCCTTTTCCTTAAATGAAAACGGCATGGCAAAATCCAGCCAAGCGAATACCGGGCTAGTGGACCATGACTACAACTTAAAGGTTCTTACAGAGGCATGTGATGATGAAGAAATTAAAGCTATGATGGTAGAAAATTATAAAACATGGTATGTCCATACACCATTACCCAGCCTGAATCCCAAGAAAGTACAAACAAAGACGAAAGACAAACTAGAACAACCAGATGAAATTACAAACGAATGATCTTCGAATGCAATCCAAACTCTAATAAATAAAGAGATTTGACGAGCAGGATAAACAACTAAAAATAACTGAAAAGACGGTGGAGGAAAATGCTAACGAAGTTAAAAAGAACAAAGAAGTCATCAGTGACCTGAAAAAGGAAATAGCTGACTTGAGGAAAGCAAACATCTCACTGAGACAACAGGGTTTTGGGCATTCCAGATACAAGAGGAGATGGGATCTCAGACTGGTCGGCCTTCCGGAAAAAGAAAGATAAGACAAGAGAAACGGTGATTGGGATTCTTACACGGGTGATCCAAACATGTTTCCCAGACCTGTGTTCATCCAGTTTGCAATGCGGACTGTTTGAGACACTTTAAGGACAATCACGTCAATCACCTTACATTTTACTGTTTTAATGTCATACGCATCCTTGTATATACACATTTCACATATATATATTTATATATATATATATATATATATATATATATTTTATATCTTGATATATTTTATATTTTATATAGTCTATACTTTTTATTTATCTACCTTTCTTCTTTTTTCTTTCTTTATTTTCCCTCATTCTATTCCTTCATGGTGGACCGTCGTATAAAGCATTTCACTGCATGTTGTACTCTGTATGTATGTGTACGTGACAAATAAGATTTGAATTGATTTTTTTCTTTTTATTTGAGACAAAGTGTGGAAAAAAAAATCACTGGAGGCAAGAGTGTGTAAGGAGACGAACATTCAATTCAAAGAAGACTTTTCAATGGAAGATCGTGAAGCACGTGCCAAGTTGTGGACTTGGAAAAAATGGAAAGAGAGCCTTTCAAAAAGATGGACTCAGAGGACTCATAATTAATGGCCACAAGGTAACACTCATCAGAGGAAAATAATCTGATAAAACCATTTAGAAAAGGAAGGGAAAAAAAGAAAGAAGGAAGGGAGAGGGGAAAAGTAAGAAGATGGGGAAAGATAGAAAGAAAAAAGGGTGTTTAACTACAGTTCATTTTGTATTTAGTAGTTGGTATGGTTTTATAAAAAGAGTGATTCAGGACATGTTCACGTCTGCATAATAGCATAAAGTTTAGTGTGTACTGAAATAGTTCTTAAGTAATGTTTCTTTTCTATCTTTAAATGTTAGAGGGTTGAAATATCGTGTTAAGCGTAAAGCCATTGTTTTATTTTGCAAGGAACTAAAAAGCGAACTGTGTTTTCTTAGAGAGACTCGTTCTGCTTTGAACGATGAAAATGTTTGGAAAATTCAGCGAGGTGAAAATTTAGTCTTGTTTGCACATGGATCTTCACATTCAGCTGAAGTGATCGTATTATTAACTGATTTAAAGGCTCTGTATTTTTTCATAGAGGGGACACAGAAGGGCACCGGTTAATAATAGCAGTAAAACTACATGACAAATGTTATATATTACTTGATACTTAATTGGAAATTTGGTCAATAATTGAAACATTTAAAGGATAAAGCTGAAAATGTGCTATTTGATATAGTTCTTGATTCATGGCTAGACAGGAGACCGCAAAGAGATTCACATTGGGTGTATAATGATACTATATTGAATTTCTGTAAAACTGTAAATGTAATTGACTATTGAAAAGTTTCTAACCCAAACAGTATTCAGAATATTTGGTTTAACCTCTCAGGTAACACACAATGTTCGAGATTAGATTATTGTGTTATTTCTTGTGAACTATGTAAAATTGTTTAGAATGCTAAATTTCAGCTGCCCCACCGACGTCAAGATGGCGCCGGTGAGGTCGGCTGCCGTCACGACTGCTCCGGCTGCGTTTTCTCTTTTTTTGTTTATTTTATACTTTTATTTAAGTAGTTACACTTCCATCTACACAAGATGGACATCATTAGATATGACAGAGACACTCTTATCTATTGGTTTACAATGCACTCACCTTTCGCCGTTTTTAAACCCGGACCCATGCTGGCCGAGCGAGATCCTGAGGGTGAACAAAGGACGCGACCCGTACCGGCGTCCGCGAGGGAAACGAGCCGGCGTCAGGAACAGGCTGAAGGCACGCGCACACCGCGCTCCCTTACCTAGTATCCTGTTAGCCAACGTCCAGTCACTGGAGAACAAGCTCGACGACCTCAGGGCAAGGGTCAAGTTCCAGAGAGACATTCGGGACTGCAACCTTCTCTGCTTCACCGAGACATGGCTGAACCCAGCGGTACCGGACCACGCCATCCAGCCGGCCGAGTCCTTCTCGGTTTACCGCATGGACAGAACACTGGAGTCGGGGAAGTCAAGAGGAGGTGGAGTGTGTCTGATGGTGAACAACCACTGGTGCGACAGCGCGAGCATCGTTCCTCTTTCACGCTCCTGCACACCAAATCTGGAACTACTGACCATCAAATGTCGGCCCTTCTATCTACCTCGGGAATTCAGTTCGGTCATTGTCAGTGCTGTTTATATTCCACCTCAAGCGGACACGGACACTGCAGTATGGGATTTACACGAGACACTAACTCTTCACCAAACACAGCATCGGGACGCTGCGCTCATTGTGGTCGGAGATTTCAACAGTGCCAACCTCAAGCGCGCACTACCGAACTTTCATCAGCACATCACCTGCCCCACCAGGGGCGAAAGAACACTGGACCACTGTTACACGCCATTCAAGAACAGCTACAAGGCACAATCACGTCCACCGTTTGGGAAATCGGACCATGCCGCCATCTTCCTCATGCCTGTTTACAAACAAAGGCTGAAACAGGAAGCTCCGGTTCAGAGGGAGGTCGCGCGCTGGACTGACCAATCGGTGGCCGCTCTGCAGGATGCTTTGGATGACGCAGACTGGGACATGTTCCGGCGCAGCTCTGATGACGTCAACATGTTTACGGAAGCGGTTGTGGGATTCATCGGGAAACTAGCTGATGATACAGTGCAGAAAACCACTATCAGAACGTTTCCCAACCAGAAGCCGTGGGTGGATAAAACCATCCGCGACGCTCTGAGATCCCGCTCCGCTGCCTACAACACGGGGCTCGCCACCGGGGACATGGACGAGTACAAGGCTGCGTCTTACAGTGTTCGTAGAGCGGTGAAGGAAGCAAAGCGGCGCTACGGGAGGAAACTAGAGTCACAGTTTCAACATGGTGGCTCTAGGAACCTGTGGCAGGGACTAAGAACAATAACGGACTATAAAACACCATCTTCTAGAATGGTGAATGCGGACGCTTTTCTGGCAGACGAGCTAAACACCTTTTACGCTCGTTTCGAGGCTGCAGCTAACCACGCTAGCGGCTCTAGCGGCACAACCAGCGTGCACGCCGAGAGAGCCGGAGAGGTAAACACGTTCACCATCTCGGAGCATGACGTGAGGAGGGCTTTCAAGAGAGTGAATACCAGGAAGGCAGCAGGACCAGATGGCATCACAGGCCGGGTTCTGAAAGCCTGCGCTGACCAGCTAGCACCGGTGTTCACGGAGATATTCAACCTCTCACTGGAACAGTCTGTTGTCCCCTCATGTTTCAAACAGTCCACCATTGTTCCTGTCCCGAAGAAACCCCAGCCCGCCTGCCTTAACGACTACCGCCCTGTAGCCTTGACCTCAGTAGTGATGAAGTGCTTCGAGAGACTGGTCAGAGACTTCATCACTGCATCACTACCAGACACACTGGACCCACTACAGTTTGCGTACCGTCAGAACCGCTCTACTGAGGATGCCATTGCTCATCTTCTCCACACCACGATGAGCCACCTGGACCAAAGAAATGGGAATTATGCAAAGATGTTGTTCGTGGACTACAGTTCAGCGTTTAACACCATAATTCCCTCCACACTCACCTCTAAGTTGGAGGTCCTGGGACTCAGCCAGCCGCTGTGTCAATGGATCTCTAACTTCCTGACAGACAGACCACAAGCCGTACGGGTGGGAAAACACACCTCATCCACCCTCACCCTCAGCACTGGCGCCCCCCAGGGTTGTGTTCTGAGCCCCCTGCTTTACTCAATGTACACACATGACTGTGTGGCCACATCCAACTCCACCACCATCATCAAGTTTGCTGACGACACTGTTGTGGTGGGTCTGATCTCCAACAACGACAAGACGGCCTACCTACAGGAGGTTAAAAACCTGGAGAGATGGTGCCAGGAGAACAACCTTCTCCTGAACGTCAGCAAGACTAAGGAGTTGATCGTGGACTTCAGCACAAAGCGGGAGCGGTCATACCAACCTATAAACAATCAGCGGGACCCCAGTGGAGAGAGTGGACAGTTTCCGGTACCTTGGTGTTAACATCACACAGGATCTGTCTTGGTCCTGTCACACCAACACCCTGGTGAAGAAGGCCCGGCAGCGTCTGTACCATCTGAGACGCTTAAGGGACTTTAAACTACCCTCTCAGGTGCTTAAGACCTTCTACACTTGCACCATTGAGAGCGTTTTGACGGGTAGCATCACTTCCTGGTTCGGGAACAGCACCATGCAGGACAGACGAGCCCTCCAGAGGGTGGTGCGTTCAGCTGAACGTACCATCCACACTGAGCTCCCTAACCTGCAGGACATCTATAGCACGCGGTGCTGGACCAGAGCTAGGAAGATTATGAAGGACCTCAGCCATCCGAATAATGGACTCTTTTCTCTGTTGCGTTCGGGAAAACGCTTCCGCTCCCTGAAAGCGAACACAGAGAGAATGAGGAGGAGCTTCTTCCCGCAGGCCATTCGGTGTTTAAACCAGGAAACACCCAGGATCTAGAACTGGCCCACTCTCTCCATCATCACACTTCTCTGTACATATCTCACCTTCGCACCATGTCACTTTAAACATATCTCACCGTTCGCACCACGACACTTTAAACTCTGGACTTGCACAGCACAGTGCGCTTTTTTATTTTATTCATACCACACCATATTGCACATGGACACTTTACGGACCTTTACACCACACCATACCGCACACGGACACTTTATGGACAACCCACCACAAATTGTCTATTGTTTACATTTTTACTACACATTGTTTACTGTTTATATGTATATTTGTTTCATACAATTATCCTTTTTATATATCTTTATACCTTATATTCTTTTATTTTATTTTATTTATTTTTATTTTATTTTATATAGTTTTTCTTATACCTTATACTTATTTATCTGCCTTCTTTTCTTTTCCCCCATCCTATTCCCTCATGCCGGACCATCGTATAAAGCATTTCACTACATGTCGTATCCTGTATGTATGTGTATGTGATGAATAAAATTTGATTTGATTTGATTTTGACGGATCACCGTATGGTTACTCTGTCTTTATCGGTAATTAAGAAACCTCAAATCTCTTCTTACATTCGGAAGTTTAATAATGACTTGTTAAAAAATGATAGATTTTATCAGCAGGTGTTGGCTCTCATTGAGGAAATTAAAAAGGGAAACGTTTAATTAAAAAAAAATGGGAATGGTTTTCATTTAAGGTCAAACAATTAGCAATTGATAGAGGCAAATTCTTGCTGGTGAGGAGAAAACAGAAACAAAGAGAACTAATTGGGAAAATAGAGTTATTGACAGCTAATTCACAAGGATCCCCTGACAATGCTACAAAATTACGGTCACTGCGATCTCAACTTGAGGACTTCAGAGAAGGCAAATGGAGATTACAGTATATTCGTTCAAGAGCGCGGAGAGAAAAAAAGGAGAAAAGAGTTCATCGTATTTTACCGGCCTTGAAAAACAGACAAACAAAAAAGAAAATGAGTAAACTTAAGATTCATGAATAACGGATGATCAAAAGGTAATTCAGGAAGAAATTTGGAGTTTCTATAGTAACCTTTAAAAATCCAATTATAAGGAAATGGATTGTGATTCTTTATTATGTGAATATCAGAAATAAAATACAAACTAAATGCAGATAAACTCTTAGTTGATGAGTTGACTATAGAGGAAATTAATATAGCTCTAAAACAAATGAATAATGGTAAATTACCATGTTTTGCATTTTTTTAATATTTTTGGAAAGATTAAAAAATTAGAATGCATTTTTAGAGTGCATTCAGAAAGAAAGATTATAACCTACTATGAAAGCAGGATTACTAACCTTGCTACCCAAACCCAGAAAAACAATGATATAATATATGATATTGATATCATTAGATAACTGGAGACCTTTAACTCTTTTATTCAAATTAAAAATGACTTGCTCTAGCGTATGCTAATCGTCTTAAACTTGTACTTGGGAACTTGTAGAGGAGCATCAATCAGCATTCATTACAGGAAGATACATTCAAAAACATTAGATTAATCCTGGATATGATCGACTATCAATCACTGATACAAACAGAAAGCCTTATTTTATTTATAGATTTTTTTTTTTAAAGCATTCAATAAAGTGGTACACAATGTTCTATAACATTTCTATTTATACATCTCTTAATCCAGGTACAGTATGACTCAGAGAATAGAGATTATGCATGGAATTAGGCAAGGTTGTCCAATTTCTCTGTTAAACTGTTTATATCATGCACTCAAATATGAGATTATTTAGTTGTTAACCATTACTTAAATACAAGTAATAACCGTTTTCTGGTCGAATTAATCAATTTGCTGATGACACAGCATGTATAATGTTATCAAATATTTAATAATATTTTTATAAGATAAATCTACAGTCAAGAAAGCCCTGAACATTATTTCCATTTTTTTTTTCTAGGGCATTAGGATTATGATTTAATTTAAGGAAAATGTGAACTCTAATCTCTGTATTCATGTAATGAAGAATCTATAGAATCCATTCCTGTTCAAAATATGAAGTGAAATACTTAGGATTAAAAATGTCTAAATAATTTATACGTGAGAACTAAAACATAGAAATTAAAATTGAAAGTATATAAAAAAAAAAAAATCTCTTAATCAGTGTGTTACGAGAGATCTGTCCATTATGGGCAGAAATCTCTTGATCAAATCTAAATTGATTTACTCTATGTTTCTCCTTAACTGATTAAGAAGATGAACTCCATCTTGTTTAGTTTTATATGGAAAAACAACTCTCAGTATGTGAAGAAATCTCAGATGATTGAAGAATTTAAAAATGGAGCTCTAAAAGCCTCTGAATTTAAATTGATGACTGGAGTACTTAAACTGAATTGGATTAAAACTGATTTAACACAGCCTAATTCAATGTGGTTTCATATATCAAAATCTGAGGTGTCCGAATTGGCAATTAAGCTTTCAAAACTCAAACAAATTTTGTATTATTGGAAAACGATATACACCCGTAATTTCACACCGCATGACTCTACATTGTGGAATAACAGTACTGTTACAATAAATAGAAAGACGGTATTTAAACAAGAGTGGTAAGGAAACAAACGGTCTTAAACTCTAAGCTGTAGATCTGCTAGAAGTTGGTCAATTGATTCAACATAATTCATTCATGGAGAAATTTGAAATAAAATGTTTCTTTAGAGAATTGAATACTCTGTGTAAAGCCATTCCTCCTTCTTTAAAACAATTAATTCAAAACACCCTTACAGAATTGTTATATATATATTATATTTATATTACATAAACTTTAGAATAGTCTTCCTGACAGTATGCTTATTAGATAATCTGCTTTTTTTTTGTAAAAAAAAAAAAAATAAAAAATAAGCACAAATATAAATAAATAAAAACAGCACATTGTGTTTTTTTTTTGTTTACTCAGCGTGGCGCTTCTCGAAATGTTTTCACACCTCACAGTTAAATAATTCTAGGCTAATACATCAATAATAACATATTTGACTTCAGATTAGATGGAAATAATCCATTAAATCCAGATTAGCTCAGCTTCAGGGGAGCTAGCTAGCTAATGAGCTGAGCATGTGGACAAATCCTAAATAATCTCCTTATGCACGGGGCGCACGACATCGGGTGAGAAGCCATCATGGGTAGGGCATGTGCTCATACTGTTTGTAGGTAAATGTTTATACAGTGAATAAAATTATAAACCCAACACTTTAGTTTTTGCCCCCATTTTTCATGAGCTGAACTTCTATGTACACAAAAGACCTATTTTTCTCAAATATTGTTCACAAATCTGTAAGTCTGTTAGTGAGCACTTCTTCTTTGCTGAGAGAATCATCCACCTCACAGGTGTGGCAGATCAAGATGCTGATTAGACAGCATGATTATTGTACAGGTGTGCTTTAGACTGCCACAATAAAAGGCCACTCTAAAATGTGCCGTTTTACTGTATTGGGGGTCTCGAAAACCAGTCAGTGTCTGGTGTGACCACCATTTGCCTCACACAGTGCAACATTTCTCCTTCGCATAGAGTTGATCAGGTTGCTATTGTGGCCTGTGGAATGTTGGTCCCCTCCTCTTTAATGGCTGTGCGAAGTTGCTGGATATCGGCAGGAACTGGAACTTATCTGCAGATGAGGATGGCGAGCATGCAGATGAGCCTCCTTAAGACGATTTCTCACAGTTTGAGCAGAAATTCTTTGGTTATGCAAAGCGATTGTTGCGGTAGCTGTTGGTCTCCGACTATCTTGGAGGTGCAGATGCTGGATGTGGAGGTCCTGGGCTGGTGTGGTTACACGTGGTCTGCGGTTGTGTGGATGGTTGGCTGTACTGCCAAATTCTCTGAATCGCCTTTGGAGACGGCTTATGGTAGAGAAATGAACAGTCAATTCATGGGCAACAGCTCTGATGGACGTTCTTGCAGTCGGCATGCCAATCTCACGCTCCCTCAAAACCTGTGACATCTGTGGCATCGTGCTGTGTGATAAAACTACACATTTTAGAGTGGCCTTTTATTGTGTTCAGCCTAAAGCACAACTGTACAATAATCACGCTGTCTAATCAGCATCTTGATCTGCCACACCTGTACAGTGGATGGATTATCTCAGCAAAAAAGAAGTGCTCACTAACACAGATTTAGACAGATTTTTGAACAATATTTGAGAGAAATGGACCTTTTGTGTACATAGAAGAAGTCTTAGATCTTTGAGTTCAGCTCATTAAAAATGGGGAGAAAATGAGTTAATAATTTTGTTTAGTGCATATGCCGGTTTGCGAGTGAAGGGTGGAGCCAGAGGAAACAAGTGATAAGAAGCACACCTGTACTGTAGCTAATGAAACTAATCAGTGCGCTCTGTTTCAGTGTCCAAATCACCAAAAACGCTCGGTCTGAACTCTGTCAACTTATGGTCAAGTCAAGTTTATTTCTATAGCGCTTTTCACAACAGACATTGTCTCAAAGCCGCTTTAAAGAAATCAACAGTCAAGGTGAATGGTGTGTATTTATCCCTGATGAGCAGCCATGGCGACTGTGGCAAGGAAAAACTCCCTTAGATGTTATGAGGAAGAAACCTTGAGAGGAACCAGACTCAAAAGGGGAACCCATCCTCATTTGGGTGACATCAAGAGTTTGATCATAAATCTTTCAACAATACAGAACACTGGAGAGTGAGAACTAACATGAGTACTGGAGTATAATATTATAAGTAATGTTCTTTCTACAGTCTTTGGTATAAAAGTAGGAGCTACAACATTTGTGATCATCATAGATCCAGCATCAGCTTCTCCATGACAGAGCCTTTAAACACTCCAGGAGGTCCAATGCCACACATGTAGTGGGATCCAATTGGCACTCGTACATCTGTAGATGGTTCGGGATGTTTGCGAGTTCGGCATCTACTTCTCCATGATCATCCATAGGTCCATAGTCTTCACGAGGTGGGACGTGACTGGAGCTGGCCAAACCTCAGGATGCCTCGGGATGGGGAGAGAAAGAGAAGCAGTGGAGAGCAATTAGCGTAGCTGCTGTTCATGATATTAACAGCACAAGTTGATAATGTGCATGTGATCAGATGTTCTGGAGCACAAGGTTATGATGTGATGTGTGTTATGTGTAGGCTTTGCTATACATGAAGATGTTGAGGTTTTTATTGGAAGTGACGAGGATGGACAGGATCAGAAATGAGTTTATTAGAGGGACAAGGTGAGGGAGGTGTGACTGAGATGGTTTGGACATATGCAGAGGAGGGACATGGGGTATATCGGTAGGAGAATGCTGAAGATGGAGCCACCAGGAAGGAGGAAAAGAGGAAGACCAAGGAGGAGGTTTATGGATGTGGTGAGGTAAGACATGCAGAGGCAGATTTAGAGGACAGGGGGGTATGGAGACGGATAATCCGCTGTGGCGACTCCTAATGGGAGAAGCCAGAAGAAGAAGAAGAAGTTGTTGTTTATATTATATGGTCTATCGAATGGTTGTCTGCTTTTAAAAATATCTGTTTTCATGCACAATAAAGGAAATATTGCTGTTATTTAATTGATTTAATTTATATGCTCTCAGTTCTAGTCTCAGGTGCTTCATTTACTCACATGATCTCCTGGATTCTCTTTGCATCTCCACCATCAGGATCGGATTCACTGTCATTAAATAGTCATGAGGTTTGGTTTGACTCTGCATGTTTGAAATTAAGAACCGTTTCGTTGACAGACTGCAACCTGCACGAAATACAGATAGAGAACGATTGATAGAGAGAGACAGAGATAAAAAGAGGCAAAAAAAGAGAGAGACAGGAATATTGTTATGATGTCTTTGATTCCATTTAGCCCTAATTGCTGACCTCAGTGTCTCTGTCTCACCTAATAATCATGTCCCACACACAACACACACTCCTTCATTAGTCACAAACATACAGATCATCATTTGCTTCTTCTCTTCACACACTGAAAGGCCTCATAGTTCTACTCATTAACCATACAATGGAATATTCTAGAGTGCAAATTGACTCCAAATGAGTAACAACACAACTCTGATATGCAGAACCTCCATGGAAACAGGACAAGAAATTCACAGAAGGCTATGTAAACAAAGTCATGTAGCCTCCCTGTGAATATCCCTCATTCAAAGCATCAGTTTTATTACCCAGACACAAGGACATTGTGATTTCAGAGGGCAGTAGAAACTATTAGCCCTGTACGACCCCAGAGACGTCATGTTCACAGCATCGTCCCTGTACAAAGGTCTTATCTCCAATCAGAGATTAGCAGCAGTGCATCATGGGTCCACCTCAGCCAGATAGAAAGTGTCGTGCGATTCTAATCGTCAAAAAGCAGCGTCCATTAGAGCGAGTACGGAACGGGATGACATTTTCACCTCCCAGCTATCAGCCACAATCAGGCTTGCTGCTAATATTTGCAGCGCTCGTAGTGTCAAGAGTCTGAGTTCGCAATAAACACAAAAACTTGAGGATGATTAGCGAGACAGTGATTTCAGTTGAAGTAGTTAGTGAGGAAATAAACGTCAAAGATGATCATCTTTGAAAAAATATCAATGAATCTTTTTTGGATTACATTTGGAAGAGCAGTTGATGTCCAGAATTTGTTTTTGTAGGTAAAAAAGGTCCCCCCTGTCCTCTACATCTGAGTCTTTCAGCCCAACTATCTGCATGTCTTCCCTCACCACATCCATAAACCTCCTCCTTGGTCTTCCTCTTTTCCTCCTTCCTGGTGGCTCCATTCTCAGCATTCTCCTACTGATATACCCCATGTCCCTCCTCTGCACATGTCCAAACCATCTCAATCTCACCTCCCTCACCTTGTCTCCAAAACGTCCTACATGCGCTGTCCTCAATGCCACTGTCTCTAAACCATACAACATCGCAGGTCTCTCATATTTGGTATATAATAATCCCGTAATGATGAATGTTTGATAGATTTTACTAGCAGTGAAGGAATGGAGAGAACAGACTGGTTGCTTATTCCTCACCATTACTGGAAAGAAGAGTAAACCTTGGCGCATGGCCTACATAAAAACTTGAAGACAGAAAGACATTGGATTTGTTAAGCACTGCTAATCAGTGGTCTACCTGCTGAATTTTACAAGAGAAAAATATTTTGTGAAGATTTTTAAAGGGTAAGTTGTGAAATGGGTGGTAACTCAGTGGTTAAAATGTTGGACTTGTGATTGGAAGGTCCTTGAGCAAAGACTTTGATCCTCAACTGCTCAGATGTAAGTTGCTCTGGATAACAGCAGCTAGCAAATGTCATAAATGTAAGTATAAATCTCTGTTTCTAGAGAGGTGGTATAAGTGGTTAAGACATTGTTCCTTGTATCGGAATATTGTGAGTTCAAATCCCAGCACCACCAAGGTGCTACTGCTGGCCCTTGAGCAAGGCCATCAACCCCGTAACTGCTCAGTTGTAAGTCGCCCTAGATAAGGGCATCTGCCAAATGGCGTAAATGTGCATAAATGTTTTGAGACAGGCATATTACCCCATGGACTGTGTTATCACTCCTGTCCCACTAGGACTTGGGGTCTCTTTTTTGGGACGCTAGGAATAATTGAAGACCTGGCACCCTGTATCTTTCATTTTCTTTGAATACAAAACCTCAAAATATGTATATCTTGTCCAAAGAGAGCAAACATGTTGTGCACCAGGTTTATAATCATGGATAATGTGTTTTTTAATACGGAATGGTATTGATTTTTCATTGTGCTTTTATCTATCGATCAAGAGAAAGCATTTAATGGAGTGGTACATTGATTACCTTTTTAATGTTCTAAAAGCAGTCGGATAAAGAAAACAGTTTATTTTGTGGGTAAAGTTGTTATACGCTGGGGCTTTAATAATCCTGAAGATGGAGTGAGTGGTCCAATACAGGGCCATACACAGTGGGGTTGGCCCGGTGGCTAGACCCACTGCCCCTCTTTCCCTTATTACCCCCTTACACACAAACAAAATATCCACATTCCTAGAAATAACGTGTAATTGCGAACCAAGGTATTTTAGGTCATTGTACCACATAAAAAAAGGTTTAGCTGTAAACAGAACAGGTAAATATCAAAATGTAAAACAGAAAATAGTTTCCGTTATTGTCAGCAATATATAATTGTGACGTTTTATCACCTACAATAAAATCTGTAATTAATACAGAGTGTGCTGTCTTCTCTTTTAATAGTACATTTGTAACAACTGGGTAATTTGTTTTAGCAAGCACCCACCTCCTAATTGCCCCTTCTTATCGGTTTGGGCGACTGCCCCCAAAATGTCTGTGCACGGGTCCAGTACTTGTTAAGACAGGTATTTGATAGGGATGTCCATGCTTAACTCTATAGAGCAATAAAGCTTTTATTATAAAAATTAACAAAAACTTTGCAGTATTTCCTATAGCAGGAATCTCTCCAGAGTCACACTGTTTTTATGCCGATGATCGGTTTTTATTGCTGGACAGGGAGAGATCCAAGCACTCTAATGAAGTTTAGCTGTACATGAAATTTAGCTGTATATGAAAAAGCCTCTTCTGATAAAATGAACTGTGAAGGCCACCAAAGATTCCACAAGAAAGAGAAAGTTCCTGGAGCATTTCTAATGGTACGAAATAGTATCAGCAGAATTATCAGGAGGTGCTAGCTCAGTGGTTGATGGCATTGGACTTTGGATCAAAAGGTCACACGTTCAATCCCACCACCACCAACCTGCCACTGCTGGGCCCTTGAGCAAGGCCCTTAACCCTCCCCTGCTCAGTTGTAAGTCACTCTGGAAAAGGATGTCTGCCAAATGCCATACATGTAAAAAAATAAATAAATAAATAAAAGGTCAAATGATTGTTCTAGAGACATGGTAGCTCAGTGGATAAGATTGAATGGTCCAATTGGTAGCTACCAAAGTGTGATCTACCATTCTCCAAATGGAGTTACCTACCACCAACAGAACATGACAAAAGAGCAGTAGAGACACACAGGGTTACACCATTGCAGTTTCTATTAAAACCACAACAATTTAAATAATAACTTCAGGGAAAGTGTTAGCTTTTTGGTTTTAAAAAAAGTTGAGACAAGCCAACAGATGGCAGCACAAAGCTGTGCGCACAGTTACAGGGAGCACCGACCCTAAGTCAGTGTGCCAAAAGACATTATCCTGTGTACATCGGTAGCTGTGCAACTGGTGATATTCTAAGCATGTTCGTTACCACATCTGTGATTCTGACCACGTGTGCACCCGGTCACCGAGCTCTCTTCAATCGTGAGTTTCTGACCGGAAACAACATGATTTCACCTTCCGGACCCACCCTACTCTTTAGAGATGAAGGTCGCCTTTTTTGACACCATCGCGGAGATCCAGTGCGCATCGCAGAATGTGCTTGACACACTTTGAAAAGAAGACTTCCATGAGCTCCCAGCATTCCTATTACTTCTGGAATGTGTCCTGAAAGTCTTAAATCTTTTTGATACCACCTCGTAAATAAACAGATCCTTTCTGATGCTGGATTCAGCTGTACCACTGTCATGAATTGACCATGCGTCAGAAACCGGGAGTAAAGTAGAAAGTGCTTTATTTGCCAAGATACACGAAACTGAGTGCTTCTAGCGAAGCGGAGCCAGGAACCAGAAAACACACTGAGCATTAGGTAGTCTGTGAAAATGTAAGGAGTAACCTGTAGATCGGCCGGTGAGTGAGGGGAAAAGGGGGCCTTGTAAAGGGGAATGTAAATAGGGAACAGGTGTTGGTGATTAGTAGGAGGGAGAGGCTGAGCGAGAGTGTTGAGTGCAGGAGGGAGGCGTGGCTGGAGGTTCTCTGACAACCACATGTCTGTTTGTAGCTAGAGCACCATAAAGGAATCTCCACTGTACGTTTCACAGTGGCTTGTACAGAGACCTTCATTATGCTTTGAAGTCTGGCCCAAACAGCTCTGACCACCTTCAAGCCTTACCTCTTTTTAGAACATTCTGATGAGATGGTCAAACTTGACCAACTCTGGGGTTTTAAAGAAATAAACTGCATATTAGATAATAAATATTTCCATCTTATTTGTTCTCGTTGTAGTCCCCACAAAGGCTAAAGTTCCAACACTTTCCTACAGGCTCCTGCCAATACTGCCCATACTTCCTGCAACACCTGTTCCAGGACATACAATGATTGGGGGCAAAGCGTCCCATTTGTTTGTTCATTGTATGAGATTGTAAACAAATTTTTTTTAACTTCCCAATAAATGCTTTATCAGTAGCCCCAGGTACAACTCAGAAAAGTAAGATGGAGAATGTGCTTAAAGGAATGGTGGCTGCTTGAATTAGAGTACAAGTGGTTCTTCCTTACCACAGTCGCCATGGCTGCTCATCAGGGATAAATACACATTGTTCACCTTAACTGTGCTTTGAGACAATGTCCATTGTAAAAAGTGCTATAGAAATAAACTTGACATGAGCTTATGCGTCATTTTGCAAACCTGCATGTACAAAATCGACGTGTGGAAAACCACAATCGATCCGCAGTACAGAACAAATTTCCTACATGACTTACATAAAAATTTTTCTGAGCAACTTACAACTTAGTAGTTGAGTGTTAAGTGCCTTGCTCAAGGGCCGACGCCTTAACCACTAAGCTATTACCTCCACCTTGTGATAGGACGCCATGATTACCAAAATGCCCTGCGGAGATTTATCACCAAATAGCTTCTTTGTTGATTCCCCCAAAATCGATTTCACCACAATACACAGTGGTGCAGGGAAACAAGAAATCTTGGAACTAACAATTCCCGCTGTGCACCACTCCACTGCTCCATTATAACTAATAGCAAAGGGTTTAAAATGAGCTCGCACTGGTTCCAAACAACTGCTGACACCCCAGGGTCGCCAATTCCTAGTTCCAAAATTTCCCGTTTCCCTGCACCATCTTGTAGAATGCTGCTTAGACTGTGAATGGGCCAAGATCAAGAGCAGGGCCAAGAAGGTTTGTAAGCCTGAAATTATGATCCAGGAAGTGGCAGGGATCACTCACTGCTAAAGAAGTTGGACTTCGTATCAGATGGTCTTGAATTTAAATCCTGTCACACCTAAGGTGAAACTGCTGGGCTATTGAGCAAGGCCCTTAATTAACCCTAAATACTGTCTATTTTTCTTTGTGCTTATTTTCACACAAAATGTAGCTGACAACATATTATTCTGCAAAATTGTTCACACACCTCATAGAGTATACATCACATACGGATTTGGCGTTACGGAAAAGTTTAGTTTTGATCCTAATTCGAAAAACTTGATTGCTTTCGAGGCCTCGGAAAAATTTGAAGGAATCGCTCATGGGAAAACCGGTGTCATTTATCCTGACTAGATATGACATCATAGTTGTTGTCCCCACCACACACGCATACACACATACACACACACAGTGTGTGAGCTTGTGTGATCAGTGTTTGATGGATGCTGTTCCCTGAGGATACTGCATGTGTGTGTGTGTGTGTGTGTGTGTGTGTTTTAGTTCGGGATAATGAAGGCCGTCGGGTAAACAGGAGTGGCATTGATCATTATTAAAGCAAGCTCGTCAACACTCATCCTCTTTGTCTCTCTATGATAAATCACACTCGTCTACTCCGTATAAACCGAACCGCAACTCCAGAGAGACAACACACACAACGATGCTGCTCTCTAACACACTTCATTTTCTCTCCAGTCCACGTCAAGGACACGGGCAAGAATGAAGGAGAAGTGTATATTTTAGTAGCCTGACAAAGGAAAACACACACACACACACACACACACACACACACACACACACACACATTTATATAAGGTGTAAATGCAATACAGTAAAAGTAACAACTGATATTTTATTGGTGTTTTAACGCTTTGCCCCCAGCTTGTTTTGGCTTATTGTGTTGATAGAGAAACCTGAACTCAGATGTATTATTATTATTATAATAATAATAATAATAATAATAATAATAATAATAATAATAATAAT
>JAAIIK010000315.1:1089417-1111657 GCA_014706435.1 Silurus glanis
ATCTATCTATCTATCTATCTATCTATCTATCTATCTATCTATCTATCTATCTATCTATCTAATAGTCATGCTAGATGACTTACGCTTTTAATTTTCATTTAAATAAATGACTTAAAACAAGATATTTTAAAGCTGGTTTTGTCAAACAACCCCCAAAAAACCACCACCCACTGCCTAGCATTTTCTTTAAGCAATTATGTACCAAAACTTGCTAAGTTTTGCTTCATAACCACAACCCTGAATATATTTCCTGTAAATGATTTTCTATCCATCCATCCATCCATCCATCCATCCATCCATCAATTTACTTGTAGACTTTGACCCACTGACTGGTTGGATGCAGAATGACACATTATTGATAATTACATCTGACATTTTTAAATCCCAATATTTGCAAGAAATTTTTTTAAAATTATAATCCTTATATTTTTGTGGGAGAACTGTCTCCGACTGAATCCTGTTTGGTGTGTCTCTGCTCCTGGGGCTGTGGAGATCGTTGCTTCAGGGGCAGAGCGAGAGAGTTTTCAGTCTTGTTAATACCTCAGATCAGTTGAGAAACGTAAATTAGAGAATGAAGGCAGTGGGCTCTAAGAGGACTTTGGCTCTTGTGAGTGTGTGAATTCCCTCAGTGACTGTGAGACTCGTGGAGGCATGTGGGATCGCTGCCGTGTGCTGTGATGAATGGTGTTTGGACGGTGTGCCGGTCAGATGCCGCTGTACCGGGCCGATAAGAGCCTCTGGCAGCAGATGGCGCGTGTCTGTTCTGGACTCCTGCATCGGTCAACAAACTGATGCAACATTGGGGATTTCAAAGTTTGTCCAGGTTTATGTGCTGAACATAACGTCTGATTGTAGTCCGAAAGTGCACACTTTATTACGCTGACTTGCTCACATGAGCCTCGTTCAGGCCACCGGGTAACGACAGACGAGCTGATGAGGACATTGTGGAGTTTTTCATGCTGCATTGAAATGCTTTTGCATGAACACACTTTTATAGGGTTTAAGAGTTTAAAAGTCAAAGTGTTAGCTGTTTCACATGTCACTTTATAGGACACCGAATCCAAAAAAAGACTGTCTTTTAGTCTATATTAAGTGTATTCCCAAGTTTTTCATGTAAGCAGTTCGGCTTTTCTGGCTGGTGAGACAAATTCAGAGCAATCGCAGACAAAACTGGACAAAACGTTTAAATGGCATGGTTTATTCACAGAGCAAAAGTGATTCAACTCTAATATACGAAGTGAATCAAACACACCGTTTTGAAATAATTCCAGACAATTATTTTTTATTACTGATAAACAGTAATTTAAAATTTGAAATTTAACCGAACGAACAGGTATTATGTACCATGGGAACTTGTAGCTCAGTGGTTAAGGTTCTGGGTTACTGATCGGAAAGTTGGGGTTTTAAAACCCAGTATTGCAAAGCTGATCTTCTTGGCATCCTTGAGCAAAGCCCTTAACAATCTGTGATGCAGGTGCACTGTAACATGGCTTAAATGGCACTTTGTGACATCAGAATTATATGCAAAGAAGGAATTTCACTGTGCAGTAAAGAACATAAAACAATTATAAGCCTCCTTTAATTTATTTATTTTTTATGCAAAGAAAGACTTGACAGATGCAAATGCAGGTTAGACATTTGGACCATAAGTTTAGTATGTGCTTTTTAAATATTTCATTCCACATTAAGTCCAAATTTGCTGTCATAATAATCTCCACTCGTTTTGGAAGATGTTCCACTAGATTTTGTGGAGATTTGTGCTCATTCGTAGACAAGAGTGTTAGTAAAGTCAGGTGCTGATGTAGGTGAAGTGAGGAGGCCTGAGGTCAGAGATCTATAGCAGGAGATCTTCCACTTCAATCATTTTCAAGCATACCTTCCTGGACCTGGCTTTGTGCACAGACTTCCAATCAAATTGTCTGCTTTCAATTTGGTGGTAACAGTTATTGAAGAACCATATATGACTGGAAAAGAGTAATAGAAATTCATATCCACTAAACTGGACAATTTTTACTTTAGCATTTCTACAGCAGCAGCTCGTTCATATGACAGCTGCTTCATATAAGTATTAACTTTTTTTTATTTTTTATTATGTCCTGTATGTGTTTTGTATGTGTCCTGTAAATGCACTGAATAAGCATGATAGTAAAGAGTGGATGCAAGTGCTGAGTATGAGTGTTGCATTAATTCAATTGTGAAACAGGTAAAAAAAAAAAAAAAAGGCAGGCAGAGTGAAAATTGTGGGACAGGCAACCAGAACACTAAAGATGGGTGATGGATGGAGTCTTCCAGCAATACAATGACCCAAAACATACTGCCACGGGAACAATCTGATGGTCTTGTAGCCCATTCCAGCCTTGTGCAGGTCTACAATCTCGTCCCTGACGTCCTTTGACAGCTCTTAGGTCGTGCCCACGGTGGTGGAGAGGTTTGAATGGAAGAGGTTGATTCTGGGACATGGGTCTTTTATATACATAACAAGTTGATATTAGGAAAACGTTTTTAAAGGGACAGGACTAATTTTTATTAAACCTTTACTAAACCTTTATTTAATGATTTTTTTTTAAATATTCTGTCTCTCTGATAGGTTTCCTGGTGGTCTAGTGGTTAGGATGCGGCGCTCTCACCGCTGCGGCCCGGGTTCGATCCCCGGTCAGGGAACCAACCCCAGCCACTCTCAGTGCCGGTCCCAAGCCCGGATAAATTGGGGAGGGGTGCATTAGGAAGGGCATCCAGCGTAAAAACATGTGCCAAATCAAACGTGCGGAGGATCCGCTGTGGTGACCCCTAACGGGAGAAGCCGAAAGAAAGTTTATTCTGTCTCTCTGATAAAATAAACCTACCCTAAATATTCTAGACTGTTCATTTCTTTGTAAGGTTCCAAAGTCATAAGTGATCAGTGCAGGTATTTTACAGTATGTGCATAATAAGAGAGTAAAAGTAGATAAAAACAAAAAAAAAGCCCAATCTGAGCAGATCGATCAGAACGGCGTCCGAATGCAGCGGCACCATTTTGTTTCTACGAGCGGACACGTGCTTTGCTCTGCCACGAGGGAAAACATTTCTGACAATATAGTAAGGTTGTTTACTAAAAAAACCCTTTGGGGTGGGGGTCCTGCATAATACCCCGTTGTCTCTTATTTCCATGTAAAAAAAAATTTAATATAAAATAAATCGCCGTTAATGAACGAGCCAAGACGGACGAGTCCACAGGGAAAACCATTTCGAAGCAACACATGGCTGCTTCCTGGCAGTAAACAGACTGAAATAATGAGAACCACCGTTACCGTGACGTTAGATTAGCACGGCGTGGGATGCTGCCCACCCCACACACACTTATGTCTTCACCCACGATTCACTTAGCTCACAATCGACTTGCTAATGCTCCTCTTATTAATGCTCTCAGTGACACTTCCACCGCTTCATTCGAGGGTCTCATGGGGGTTTTTAAGCTTGCAGAGTGTAGTGCACTCGATGCCTCGGCTCTGACCGCACACAAACACGCATCACACACAACACACGCAATTCGTAACGTTTCCATGGTGATGCGTCAAGAGGAGGAACAAAAGACCCTGAGCAGTTTTTTTTTTTCTTTATGTAAGACAGGACAAGCAGGTAATTTAATAAAAGCTCAGATGAAGATCAGGCACGTGGCAGGAATACGTGACGGTTTTCAGGACGCAGCCAAACAAACACGGCGAGAAAGAAAAGCCTGAGGATTGTTTCTCAGTAATGTAATGCGGAATTCGACTGGGTCAGAAAATAGTGTCATGGTTGATTACAGCAGCAGCAGGGGGTAGAGTTCAATAGAAATATTTTCAAATAACAGCCAAATTTATAGTTTTATTATAAAACATAAAGCAGGTTTTAAAAAATGGACGAAGGAATAGAATTTTGTCCTAATTGAATTCTGTCCTAATAAAATGTTTTAAGGAATATATGTCACTATCTAAATTATTTCTACTAGATGTATTCAAACACATACTATAGATGGACAGATAGAACTGTTTAAAAAGCTTAACATTGTTTTGAACTGTTTTGGACGACCTTTCCTCACGATGTCCTCCTTTTCTTGAAAAGTCCTTGTAAATGTCCTCATTAGTGTATCTGTGACCAAATCAATTTCTTCTTCTCTGTCAGCCTCAAAAACATCTATAAAATGCACACAAATTTATTTGAGCTTGTGCAGTTTGCTCCAGATTTCAGAATTCTGACCATCTAATCAAAGGACGTTAAAACGCTGACTTATTGGATGCCTTCTAGAGGGTCTTGGAGTGGCCATCTTGCAATCTGATTGGTTACGGCAACAGCTTCATTCTTATGTATTATACAGTGTTAATTTCTAAAGGCCTTACGGTGGATACCTTGGATAGCGGCAACATGTGATGTGATGGCTAAAATCTGATTGGATAAAAACTCCAACCCAAACTTATGGGGTAAAAAACTGCCCCTAAACCAGCTGTTTCTGGCCTCCTGTATAATCTTCTGGCTCAAAAGAGGGTAAGCAGCTTAATAACTGGTAGTTGGAGGCCAATGAAGAGTTGGGTGGGATTCCCCACTCTTTGCAGGGCTTTTTATTCATACACAGTGAAGCTGTCATACCACATGGTAATGGATTTGAATGATGCAGGGGTAAAAGCTAGTTAAAATCTTAATCGGACAGATTGAGGAATATTCTTAAGTCTCCTCAAGAAGTATAGATGCTATTCTGCCTTCCTAACCACAGAGGAAAAGGCAAAAACTTAAGTACAAAAGTTAAATCAGACTCGGGTTAAGCACCTGCTTGAGTTTCCGGGCTCCACAATTAGATTCATACAATCTTCTGATTCTATTATTAGTGATTGCATTTTAATAGCAGATCACTGTATAAATAGGTCATGAAGCCCATAATTCATGAGACTCTTTAAATACAATGGTCTGGTGACACCCCCCCCCCCCCCCCCCCCCCCCACCCCCCCCAAACAACCCCACAACCTACCTGAAATATATATTACAGATATTAAATCATGTAAGTTTCTTTAACATCACAATGACAGTCTTATGTGGTGGGGAAACATGACTTAAAGCAGCGAATAGATAAACGGAATCAAAAAGACTTATTACCGATTCGACTGGTGACATGTTGCAATTATGTCTTGACAACTCTGTCATCATGATGTGATTTTCCAGGCATTTCAGGTCGATTCAGTTCAAGCTGCCTTTTCTAATCAAACGCCACTAACTCCTCCGTTTCTGAATGTGTAACAAGATGATTCATCAAAGATCAAATGTGAAAGTGGGTGGCAATGAAGAAGGAGATAAAAATACTGTGCACAAAATAAGCATTTAGCCATCTGTTCTTTTCTCTTTTGTGGATGGAGTTGCTGTCATGCCAATGGGGGTTTTGTATTTGTGCTCCAAGGAGGGTCACCCACCGTGAACAGATCTGTTAGGTGAGATCAGATAAAACAAAAAGCTCTTCGAAAGACGCAAAATAGATAAAACTGTTTAGGGTCAGTTATGGAGCCACGTTAAGGGTTCGCCACTTGCAAGATGATGCACAAGGCTCGAATGATTAACTCAAATTTCTACTTGGGCAATACAATTCTTAAAACACTTTAGTGGTGGTGGCTCAGCGGTTAAGGCATTAAACTTTTCATCGGAAAGTCACAAGTTCAAAGCCCAGCACCACCATGCTGCCACTACTGGGCCCTTGAGCAAGGCCCTCAACTGCTCAGATGTAAGTCTCTCTGCATAAGGGTGTCTGCCAAATGCTGTGAATGATTTAGAGTGAAACAGCTTAGTGGATGAGTTACTCTTGCTACTAGGACTTCAAATCCTGACAAGCTGCTGGGCTCTTAAACAAGGCCCTTGACCCTCAACTGATCACTTGTATAAGTCTGGCCTCTTCCCAAAGTCAGACATGGTGGAAAATGAAAATAAACAAGTTTCAGCCTCCTTTCCAGAAAAAAAAAAAAAAAACTTTGACATTGTGTGCCCAGATCTCTGTCTGACCCAATATATTAACACAAAGTCATTTCCCAGACATTTATTGCTAAGTCTGATAACGTCTGGCGAAGACGCTAATAACATTTTCAGCTTGTTGCTAAAGGTCAGCTCATTGCTCTTATGTTGGAACTTGTCTTTTATAAGACACATGCATGTTCCTTTTGTTTATATGCAACAAACTCAGTCATATGATCATATGAGCCATATAAAAAATTACCCTGAGCAAACAAATGTATAAATGTCCAGACATTCCACTTCATTTCCATTGAAAAAAAATCCTCCCTTAGCATGAAGAACAGCTTTACACACTCTCAGCACCGGACAGTTCATGTCTCCAAACATTCAGCTGAAATACTATGCCGTCGATTGCAAAAGGTGTTCTTCACTTTCTTTACAATTCAGTTCGTCCCAGAGCAGTTCGATAGGATTTCGGTGTGGTGACTGAGCAGGTTATTCCATTATAGATATCATTTCAGATGACGGTTTGCTCTCTAAATAACACTTCCAGAGCTCAGGCACTTCGACTAATCGTCTTGTTGTACGGTGAAGTCGATTCCAAAGAGCCGCAGTCCAGATGGAATTGCATGGTGTTAAAGTTCGGAATGGGAGCCATGTTGATTCGGGATTCCTTTCACTTTTTGGAATAAGTCTCCAACCTTTCCTGCTTCAAAACAACCCCAAAATATTAGGCTTCCACCTCTATGTGTGACTGTGGGGGTGAGGGGAGTCTGATCACTGCTCTGACTCCTGCTCTCAGTCTTACACAAGTTCTTCTTTTAAAGACAAAAATGTCACATTTGGACTCCACAGAACTTTTTCTCCAGTCATTTTCTGTCCAAATCTTGTGTGTGTTTTGCTTTTTACCAAGTGTATTGCATATAAATAAAAGAAACATGCAACTTTTGATGGTATTGTATATAGATTTGTCTTATCACTGCCCGGTGAATCATTTCCGGCCAATCATTAATTGACACATTTATTGTGTGGTGTGTATATATACTTTATATTTGAATGTTAAAGTCTCTCATTATTATGATCTTAAATAATGTTTCTTTGTGTGTTTTATTCAACAATTCTTCAGATGCATTGAAGTTAAACGTCAGCAGCAAGGAAACATTGCTTCTCTTTATATCCACACTCTTTTTAGACAAAAAGCTTAGCTAAATGGATCTCATCCAGATTTATGTCCGGAAATCTAACAATTAAGGACTTTTAATGAATATCTTCGTGGTTTAGGATCAGTCTCACTTCCTTTATGTTGAGTTTGTTAAAGAAATCATCTCTTGTCATCTCCCTGGGTGCCTTGCCACAGAATGTCCAACGATCCAACAGACGCTGTGGGAAACCAGACTGCTCAACAGGTGGATCGATCAGCTTGGAGGCTGTTCCGAGTATCCAAAGCAGCCAAATCCATCAGCGACAACAACAAAAAGAGCAACTTCCATCTATGCTCATGACGCTAACACCCCAGCTGTCTGAAAGACAGCACTGCAGAGATTCTAATGCATGCTGTGCTTTTTGTTTATTAATCACAACATACCGTTCGACTACAGAAACTTGTAAGGTGACATTTTTCATCTTTTCTAATGGTGTCCAGAGATCACGACCATGCACTTGTTGTCCCGTCACCACCAGTGATCTTTGGACAATGTGATAAACCCCTTAAGATGGATTTTCAGTGCAAACACATTCATCAGAATGGACATCCAGGTATTACTTAGCTCCTGTGAGGTTATACTTGTCCTATTCTGCATGCCAATGCCTTTATTACACCCAATTGTATATACATCCTGCAGAATCTACAATAATGTAATAATATATATAAAAACTTTGACTCATGAGCCCCGTCAGACTGGTCGTGGGGGTGGTGTAGGAACCATTTATAGTGCCTCTTTTAATGTTAGTCAGAGATTAGGATTCAGTTTTAAATCATTTGAAGTGCTCGTTCTTAAAATTGTACTTTCAGACATACATAGAAAACTCGCTCTGGTCACCATGTACAGACCCCCAGGGCCCTACGCTGATTTTCTTCAAGAGTTTGCTTGTTTTCTTTCAGACCTCGTGATCAATTTTGATAAAGTGCTGCTTGTAGGAGATTTTAATATTCATGTAGATGATGCAAACGATGCTCTAGGATTATCATTTGTCGACTTATTAAACTCTTTTGGGGTTAAACAAAACGTCACCAGACCAACTCATCGCTTTAACCACACATTAGACTTAATAATATCCCGAGCAGACGTCACTGATATAGATATTTTACCTCAGAGTGATGACATCACAGACCATTATCTTATACTGTACACACTACCGGTAGAGCAGATTAGCCGTGTTGCACCACGCTATCGACCTGGTAGGACTATTGTTCCAACCACTAAGGACAGCTTCATAAATAACCTGCCTGATTTATCTCAATTTCTCACTAAACCCATAACTGCTGATAATCTTGACGAGATGGCGAACAACATAGACCTTATCCTCACTAGCACATTAGACACTGTTGCCCCCATCCGGTTAAAAAAGGTTAGAGAACAAGCACCTGCACCTTGGTATAATAGTCATACGCATGCCCTCAAGAGAACAGTCTGTAATCTGGAGAGAAAATGGAGGAAAACTAAATTGGAGGTATTTAGAATTGCGTATAAAGACAGTATGCTCAGCTACAGACAGGCGCTAAAAGCTGCTAGAGCTGAACACCTGAGCAAACTCATAGAAAATAACAAAAACAATCCCAGGTTCCTTTTTACTACAGTAGCTAAACTAACTACAAATCAGGGCTCTGAAAAATGTGTTCCATCACAGTTTAGTAGTGAGGACTTGAGACTTATGAATTTCTTCACTGAAAAAATAGATAACATTAGAAAAACAATTGTGGCAGTTCAACCTCTGAGACCATCTCCTGACACAGTGTCACCTTCAACTCCACAACGCCACTGTTTTACATGTATAGGACAGGAAGAGCTGTATGATGTTATTATCAAAGCTAAATCAACAACATGTCAGTTAGATCCTATTCCAACAAATCTACTAAAGGAAGTGTTATATACAGCTAGTGAGCCTCTTCTGAATATTATTAACTCCTCACTATCTTTAGGTCACGTCCCTAAATCCCTCAAGCTAGCAGTTATTAAGCCTCTCATTAAAAAACCTAATCTGGATCCAAACACGCTATCGAATTACAGACCCATTTCAAATCTCCCATTTATGTCTAAGATTTTAGAAAAGATTGTCGTTGCCCAGTTATGTTCCCACTTGCAAGAGAACAATATCTTTGAAGAGTTTCAGTCAGGTTTTAGGCCCCATCATAGCACAGAAACTGCCCTAGTTAAAATTACTAATGACCTGTTTTTAGCTTCAGACCAAGGCTTCATCTCGCTGTTAGTTTTACTAGATCTTAGTGCTGCGTTCGACACTATAGACCATGATCTTCTCCTAGATCGCTTACAGAATTACATCGGCATTCAGGGACAGGCATTAAGCTGGTTTAAATCCTACCTGCTAGTGAATTATGGCGTGCCACAAGGTTCAGTTCTAGGACCCCTGCTCTTCACAATATACATGCTTCCCTTAGGAAATATTATTAGAAGGCATGGAATTAGCTTCCATTGTTATGCTGATGATACCCAGCTATATTTCTTATCTAAACCAGGCGATACAGCTCAATTAGCTCGCATAACTGAGTGTGTTAAAGAAATAAGAGATTGGATGATCCATAACTTTCTACTCTTAAATTCTGATAAGACGGAGATTTTGCTCATCGGCCCAAAAACTAGTATACAGAAGCTCCAGCATCTCAACCTGCATTTAGATGGATGTTCTGTAACCACTAGTTCAACAGTAAAAGACCTGGGAGTTATTTTAGACAGCAACTTGTCATTTAAAAATCATATCATCCAAGTTACAAAAACAGCCTTCTTTCACCTTAGAAATATTGCTAAGCTAAGAAATATGTTATCTATATCCGATGCAGAGAAGCTCGTCCATGCGTTCATGACCTCCAGAATAGACTATTGTAATGCATTACTAGGTGGATGTCCTGCATCATTAATAAACAAGCTTCAGTTAGTTCAGAATGCGGCAGCAAGAGTTCTTACAAGGTCAAGAAAATATGACCATATAACCCCAATCTTATCATCCCTGCACTGGCTTCCTGTTAAGTTTCGAATAGACTACAAACTACTGCTTCTTACTTATAAAGCACTAAATGGTTCGGCTCCCATGTATCTCTCCAGTCTTTTAACACGCTACAATCCGTCACGCTCCCTGAGATCTCAAAACTCTGGGCTTCTAGTAGTTCCTAGAATAGCAAAGTCCACTAAAGGCGGTAGATCATTCTCACATTTAGCTCCTAAACTCTGGAATAGTCTTCCTGACAGTGTTCAGGGCTCAGACACACTCACCCAGTTTAAGTGCAGATTAAAAACATATCTTTTTAGCAAAGCCTACACATAACACGTCTCACATCATAACCTTGTGCTCCAGAACATCTGATCACATGCACATTATCAACTTGTGCTGTTAATATCATGAACAGCAGCTACGCTAATTGCTCTCCACTGCTTCTCTTTCTCTCCCAATCCCGAGGCTTCCTGAGGTTTGGCCAGCTCCAGTCACGTCCCACCTCGTGAAGATTATGGCCCTTAAAGAAGTAGATGCCGAACTCGCAAACATCCTGAACCATCTAGAGACGTACCAGTGCCAATTGGATCCCGCTACATGTGTGGAGTTTTGACATTGGACCTCCTAGAGTGTGTAAAGGCTCTGGCATGGAGAAACTGTTGCTGGATCTGTGATGATCACAAATGTTGAGCTCAGTAGCTCCTACTTTTATACCAAAGACTGTAGAAAGAATATTTACTTATAATCTTATACTCCAGTACTCATGTTAGTTCTCAATCTCCAGTGTTCTGTATTGTTGAAAGATTTATGATCAAACTCTTGATGTCACCCAAATGAGGATGGGTTCCCCTTTTGAGTCTGGTTCCTCTCAAGGTTTCTTCCTCATAACATCTAAGGGAGTTTTTCCTTGCCACAGTTGCCACGGCTGCTCATCAGGGATAAATACACACCATTCACCTTGACTGTTGATTTCTGTAAAGCTGCTTTGAGACAATGTCTGTTGTGAAAAGCGCTATAGACTAGACTTGACTTGACTTGACTTGACTTTGTTTTTATGCTTTGTGTTTATGGGTTTTTTGTTTGTCCTGAGCAACTAACCCTGTAAAAAATGAAAGAAAGTTTTTCCCCTTGTCAGATGTTGCTATATGAGGCATCTGAAGAAGAAAATGAAGGATTTTTCTATTTAATGCTGTTTTAATCCATTTTCAGGGAATCGCTGTAATACTGAGGTACATTTCACTGAAGTTACATAATTCTAAAAGGAATATACAAAAAGTCCATTTACATCCCCACATTCCACAACATTTACACCTGTCCCTGAACAATGCATCACGCAGCACCCTACGTTTCCGAACATTCACACATGTCCTTGTATAAACAGTTAACTATATTTTACTGATAACATACAGAAAGAATTTCAAATACTGGTACTGAAAGAACTGAAAATACTGCAATCATTATCAATTTAAAATAATTTGTTAATTTAAAAATGGCCTAAACTGAAAATTATAACAAATAACGCATTTAGAAATAATGAATCATCAAGTACATTATATTTCTGTAGAATTCCTCCTGTATGTGAACGTTTGCGAAGTGCAATGTCTTCATGAAATGTGTTATTTTGACTACCATTTTCTCCCAATGTTGTTAAATTACAACAAAGACATAACAAGCTGAAAATCTAACTTGATGCAGGCATTCCATATTAACCAGCTATTTACATGAAATAGAAATTCTAACCATCACGAAGAAAATATTTCAGGGTTTTTACTTACTTTCATTTTGAGATATCCAATCTAATGAGTTCATGGACTTATATACACATTTACTATCCAAAGGCATTGTGAAGCTAAACAATAGGACCTACTTGCTATGTAAATGTAGTCTTTCCAAAAAAATAATAAACATTTGCAGATGTGTTTCTTCGGAGAATTAAAGATGATGTAATTTTACAACCACAGGTCTCTTATTATACTTTGCACTGCATCACGCTGCCTGAGATCCTCCAGCACTACTGGACTGGTCCCACCTTCTCACCGGGTAAAAGGTAAGTATACCTCAAGGCTCTTTGCTGTTCTGGCACCGAGGTGGTGGAATGAACTTCCCCTAGATATCCAAACAGCAGAGACACTGGCTAGCTTGACAGGTGAAGACCGTCCTCTTCTTAAAAACACCCAAACTACCCAGTTTGCTTTGTCTTTGTTAAAAAAAAAAAATTCCTAAGATGTATGCTGATGGTATTTTAGGTTGGTAATCTAGTGAACCAGTATTGATTTATTCATTCATAAAGATACAAAGCATTTTGTTATGCCTTTCTGGACAAGGCCGTCTGCTAAATGCCATTAATGTTAATGTAAATATGCGAAGAAAGAATTTCACTGTGCTGTTGAGTACAATCATAAAGCACCTTTCTTTTAGTTTTTATCTTAATTACAATCAGTAGAGGTTTATATAAATTATGCAAGGTGGATATAAACTTATGACCTCAACAGTACATGCTTACTTGACCGTAGATGCCTTTTTTTTCCCTCTCGACACCAGAAGGTATCATCACTATATTAGTTGTAGTCCTTTCTTTGTTGGAGGTATCTTGATCCCTGTGATCTCTGTGATGTTGCTCCGGCCTTCCTGAAGTGGCATGTTTACGGTTGCAACCCACAGTTCCTCTCACCAGTGTGAAGAACATGCATGGAAATGTCAGGTGTCAGCATTGGTGTAACCTCCGTTCATCACCAAGAGTCCGATGGGCAGGTTGAAAGGCTAAACCAAAAATCTGAACTGCTGTTGGGGAGATTGGTGTAGATTTCTCCCTTGATGTCCAGTTGATCAGTTGTTTAGGGAACACTGAAAGCTACAATATTAAAAAGTTTAGAGAAAAATGGTGTAGCTGGTGCTGTTCTGACCACATGCATTACGACGTCTGCAATTTAATCCTGGACAGCAAGTTAGAACAAAGTGCAAACATGAAATTGTGTGTGAAACTGGGTAAATCTGCCACACAAACGTTAGATCGGAAAAAGACCTTCAACGAGCTCAACCACAGAAAAACTCGAAACAGTTCGACATCTTGTGCATGATGATCATCAGAGACCAATCCACATGATTTCAGATTTGGCTCCTGTGGCCCAAAGATGAAGATCAGCTCAAAGGTCGCCGTTTTGACACCATTGCGGAGATCCAGCGCGAATGTCAGAATGTGAGACTTCCAGGAAACATTCCAGAAGTGTCAGGAACGTTGGGAGCCCTGTATTGCTGAGCAAGGGGACTATTTTGAAGGTGATGGCATGTAAATGTAGATAAATAAAGTACCTTCTTGTAAACGGAACTAATCTCGAAACTTTTTGATGCCACCTCGTATAGGTAGCTGATCAATTCTAGCTAGAGAGGAGCATAATGACCCACTAATTGAACATTATTTTGTCATTATATCTGAGCAGACCCTGTGATTTTGGTCCCTGTTCTTTATCGGTAGAAGCCCAGGGACACGTTCAATTCCCTTCTGGCTTTATAGCTATTCTTCAAGCAATACATTTAATATATTCAAGCTATTCTTCAATTCCTTTATATATTTGCGCATTTCTTTTTCTTTGCTGCTGTAACAGAGAAATTTCCCCACTGTGGAATAAATAAAAGGTATATCTTATCTTATCTTATCTTATCTTATCTTATCTTATCTTATCTTATCTTATCTTATCTTATCTTATCTTATCAACCAGCCAAAGGAAGAAACTATTTACCTGTGGGAGGCTCTGAAACAAAGGCACTGTGTGTGTGTGTGTGTGTGTGTGTGTGTGTGTGTGTGTGTGTGTGTGTGTGTGTGTGTGTGTGTTAACTAATCTAAAGGACCTACATGCAGTCTTCTTTATTGAAAGACAATGACATGTCTATGTCATTACACGTACCACATGGAAGTAGCATTGTTCCTCCCTCAGCTGTTCGGTGTCAGAGTGGATGTTAAGAGGCTTTATTCCAAATTGACGTGGTTTGTTTGGTGTCATTTTTGTTGACATATCAGTCAGACAGGGCATCTTTTGACTACGCACAGTCACAGAGACTCATTCTGACAGTGTGTGTGTGTGTGTGTGTGTGTGTGTGTGTGTGTGTGTGTGTTTTTTTTTTACCAAGTGGCAGCCACTAACTGTTAGAGAAAACACAGGGTGGGTTGAAATCCTGGTTCTTGTTTACACACTGGCGTGAGAAACCCAAAGTGTCGAAAGGTTTCTATCATCTTCTATCATTCTTTCATCCCTACATGACTTCAAAACAGGAACAACAACGCGTGCAGAGATTGTCGGTAAACAAGAATATTAATAGACAAGGGAAGCATGGGCTCTTTGATAAACAAGGTACACAATGCAATGGAAAGCTAATCCTCATAAATGAGTAGGCACTAATCCTCCCTCCTTACAAGTGTGCAATTATCTACCAACCACATGCTACCTACTCTCCAAAACCAAATCCTTATGGCTGTTAGAGTTAAGCATATATTGATCATTTCAAGGAAGTGAATAATAGCAAACATATTGCAATGATACTGCGCATGTCCGGTCCTAAAGCATTTCCGGTGGCACCATTTTTAGTCATGGGGCTGTCAAAACAAAATGATTAATACATACTTTATAAAACAGTTAAGCGATTTTTTCAAAAACTAAAAATAAATGATACTGTGGAATCACCGGACCCCTTAAATCAGACATTAAGTCAAGAGCTTTTTACTCAAAATGGTAAACGTTTACCCGAAGTATATACAGACATATATAATAATTATCTGGTTGATACCGAGTGCATATACAGGAGAGAAGAGGTAAAGTCTTATCATAATCTGGATGCCTACTATTACGTCCTTAGCAGGAAAATTGCCGAGCCCCTACAGAGGGTGGTGTGGTCAGCTGAGCAGACACCAAGCTCCCTGACATTCAGGACATCTACAGCGAGCGGTGCCAAACCAAGGCCAGGAAAATTTTGAGCCTTCTTAGACCTTAGCCATATTAACAAGGCAAACACAAAGAGAAAGGGGAGGGGCTTCTTCCGCAGGCTATTTAGAGTCTAAACCAGGAAAACACCTAACATCTAGTACCTGGACTTTCTCTCCGCCTACTTTTACTCCTTTTGCACTTTGTTTTTGCACAACTGTCACTTTAATACTGGAATGGCATAGCGCAGTGTCACTTTAAGATCTATAATATATATATTTTTTTATTAAAATATATATTTTTTAATAATAACATTTTAATGCAAATTAATTTTAATGGCAATAATTTTATTAACGCACGTTAATGTAGCGAGCATTTTTGTTTGACCATTTTTATAAAAAAATACGTAACGCGGGTATACTCCGGAATATGGGTATAATCCGTAGTGCAGGGAGAGTCCGCAATGATCGCCTCTGTGAGCTGATGTAGGCAAACCCTACCGGTGGTCCATGCTCCTTAAAAGCGGTACCAGGAGCATGGCCCAACGAGGAATACTGGCGGTAAGGAGTCGGGTATATCACTGTACGCAACTTAGTAGATCCGACAACCAGTGAGGTGGAAACGGGACCCTTTAAAGGGGAAAGGTAATGTGGAACAGGTGCAGGCGATTAGAGCAGGGTGAGACTGAGTGAGAGACTTGAAGGGAGGAGTAGCAGGTGGCTTCCTGACAACGATGTTTATCTTGCGTTTGGTGAGATTGGAGCAAGTTAAAAACATCCTTTGTTTAGTTCGTTACTAAGGTGACCAGAGAGGTTATTAGTGGGTATTGAATTTGTATAGTTGATCTGTCACGGATAGACCTGCCGTCAGGAACCGGGAGTAAAACAGGGTGTTGTTTATTGGTCTTAAATATGCAAACACAAGAGAGTATGAAACGAGACTGCAGGAAAGGACAAACTTAACTGAGTGCTTCACCCAAAGTGTAGCTAGGAGCATGGAAACTCAGGCAGTAAGAGCAGTAGGTAGTTCGGGTGATCTAAGGTCGTAAACTGTAGATCAGACGGTGAGTTAAGGGGAAGAGGGGCCTTATAAAGGGGACGGGTAAATGGAGGACAGGTGTAGGTGATTAGTAGGAGGGAGAGACTGAGCGAGAGTGTTAAGTGTTGGAGGGAGGCGTGACTGGAGGCTCTGTGTTTATGCTAATAATATATCCCATTGCTAACTAAAATCTATTAAATCGAATTGTTGTGTTCCGTCATAATCGCATACATCATAAGTTCATATGTTTTGAAATGTTTGTGGTTAGATTAGGTAAAGTGTATAGCCATGCTGCTGCAATCCCTGTTGTTCTATACCCTAAACAAATTCAGGTTTTGGTCTTGATATCAACTTGTTTCATTTTGGTTTATATTTCACAACGTGATTTTGATGGCTACTGTTATAGCACGGTTTGGGTCCTATATGGGTGGATATTTCCCACAGGAAGTTGACATAGAGATACTTTAGGTATCATGGACATTGCCATTTGTCAAGTCACTTCTGGTTGCGAGCATGCATTTATCATGAGGTATGACCTAGAATAGAAAATTAAGCAGATCCAGTTCGGTTCATGGATGCGGAAATCAATCAATGCACTGACAGGCGTTTGCAAGTCAAAACACTACCAGGGCAGGGGAAATGTAACATCTGCTGAAATGCACTAGAAGCCCAGAGTGTCTTATTCCAGGTAGGATAATGTATTGTTTTGCCCCCAACGTATCCTAAATAGTCTATGGTGACTAATGGATAATTAATATTGTTGTATAGTTTATTCGGAATAATGAAAGTGTTTAGAGCTAATAATAGAATGTCAGTGGTATGGCATTAAATATAATTATATTATGCATTATAAGTACTTAAAGATGCCCTGTGGGTTGACAAAATCCCCCCACACACATTGTATTTCATTCAACTCTCAATATTGTACTTTCATTGGTATGGCATGGAATAATAAGGTTTCTATAGTAACAGCTTATTTACAAAGACTTGAATGAAAGACAGTCCGGTATAAACATAATTATATAGCAGCACAAATGCATAATTCATTCTCTAGTGATATTTTTTTTTTGTGAGGCAGCATTAAACCTTAATGGAGTTTACACTTTTAGGGTGAGGACTATTTAGAGCAGGGGTCTTCAGCCTGTGAGTGAGAGTGCCCTGTCCATAAGATTGGTGTGTGTTTCTTTCTGAAATCCAATTCCACATTGAGTCCTCATTTGCTGTTAGTCACCACTCTTATAGGAAGACTTTGTGGAGATTTGTGCTTATTCAGATACAATGGTGTTAGTAAATTCATAAACTGATATAGGTGAGGAGGCCTGGGGTGCATTCAGCATTCACATTCACCCCAACGGTGTTTAAAAGGGTTCTATAACAGAAGATCTTCCACACACTTCCAACCTATGTAAAGCATATCTTCACGGAACTGGCTTTGTGCAAAGGGGCGTTTTGATGTTGGAACAAGATTGGCTCTACAAGTTCAAGTGAAGGGAAAATTTAAGGCTACTGCATCCAAAGATGTCCTGAACAATTGTGTCTGTTTGTGTATGTGTTCATGATTTTCCAAACTAAAAAATGATATCAAGCATTTGAAGTGAGAATATTTATAGACAGTGTTTGGCAGGTGACTCCATTAAAAGTCTTATTATAAGACATTGTTTTAGATGCTTCTATGTTGTAAGCAGTGCCAGGAACTAACCTGTCTACCATTATGACATTGTGACATTGTAATTATGATATTATAATATTACGAGTGAAGAACACTGATTATCTCTTCATCATGACACCTGTTCGTGGGTGGATATATTTATTAGGCAGCACGTGAACATTTTGTCCTCAACAATTATGTGTTAGAAGCAGGAAAATAAGCAAGCTTAGGGATTTGAGAGAGTTTGACAAGGGCCAAATTGTGAGGTCTAGACGACTGGGTTAGAGCATCTCCAAAACTGCAGCTTTTGTGGAATGTTCCTGGTCTGCAGTGGTCAGTATCTATCAAAAGTGGTCCAAGGACAGAACAACAGGGTCATGGGCAGCCGAGGCTCATTAATGCATGTGGGGAGCGAAGGCTGGTCCGTGTGGTCCGATCCATGTGGTTGGACTACTGTAGCTTAAATTGCTAAAGAAGTTATTGGTGTTAATGCTCAATGGGTCAGAACTGTTTTGGCAGATAAAAGGGGACCAACACAATATTAGGCAGGTGGTCATAATGGTATGCCTGATCGGTGGCAATAAAATTATGCTTGATCGGAGTAAGTGAAAAACATTTTGGGTGGTCACAGATTTACAATGTTAGTACATCGATTAGAGTTTGCTGAATTTCCTATTATAGTATGTCCACAACTGTTTTATTTGTTATATAACTTATTTAATTTTTACAAGTCCTAACCAGCTAAACTTGACATAATATACACTATGAACTTAATGTTGCTGTAAGTGTAAAGAAAACTGATTGCAAACATCAAAACCTTCTCCAGCTAATCCACAGTGATTTTTCCAGGAACTCTATTAGGCTAGAACGCTGAGAATTTGAGTCGCATCACCTCACCACAAATATCATCTCTGCTTCAATTTGTCATTTTAAGCAAGGCAATTATGGCACCAAATCAATATCCCAACATTATTCCCGATCGGAACACATTGAATCAAGCTAATGATCGCTGCTTGATGAACATCTGCTTGTTTGTAGTTGTCGCCGAACTAATTTCTGGCTCCAGCAGCAGCATGTCAGCTCCTTGCACTCCCACTTGTGAGCTCCTATTGAAAGACTGTTGGAAAAAAAAAAATAAAGAGTTACAATCTCTAATGAAGTTTCCTGAATCTGCTCAGCACCTGCAGAGCTTGGAGAGGAGGAATGATACAGCAGCAGGTGGGGGAAACTGACTCAGTGTGTAGCCAGGAATCCTGTTTTTTGCCAAAGAAGCAACAGTATTTCACAGCCAAATTCAAAAAGCACCAAGTGGCACCATGCCAGTGTAATCATAACTGCTGTGTTCACAACTCTGTACTGATCCTGGGATGTTTTTAATATGAAACAAATATGTTACAGGCCCTTTTAAAGCAGCTTATGTGGAAAAATATTGAAATGTGATGTCTGGTGCAAATCTTAAAGCGGAAAACATTTCTCGATTTTTTTTTTTGCCAAACATTTGTGTGCTAATTCATGAATAGAATTTTTATCTGTTCTCTGTAAGATTGCACTTCATAACACAGTTATTCATAACACTGCAGCCATCTCACATGGACTCATACCACAAATATAAAACCACACACAATGTCATGGTATGGACCAGCAAGTGGAGGCAGATCTTTTTTACGTAAGTTCTTACATACAAAATTAAATGTCGAGGTTTTTTTTAAGAGTTTTTTTTTTTTTTACCTGTCACATGTACATTATAGCAAAGTGAAATTCCATCTATTTTTAGGGAGCTGGAGTCAGAACACAAGGGTCAGCCATGGTACAGTGATGCAGAGAGGGTTAAGGGCCTTGCTCAAGGGTCCAACAGTGGCAGTTGAACCCCCGACTTTATGAACAGTAAACCAGCACCTTAACCCCTGAGCTACCACTTCCTAAGGTTACTGATTGGTAACAGTATCACCAAACTACCACATTTGAGCCCTTGAGCTGAAGTCAGAGTGCAGGGGTAAGTTATGATATAGTGAAGTAGAGAGGGTTAAGGGCCTTGCCCAAGGGCCCAACACTGACAGCTTAGTGATAATGTGCTTTGAACCAATGAGTGGTAGCTCAGTGCTTAAGGCTCTGGGTTACTAAAAAGTCAGGGTTCAGGCTCCAGTATAGCCGAGCTACCACAACTGGGCTCTTGGGAAAGGCCCTTAACCCTCTGTGTTCCAGGGGTGCTGTATCACAGCTGACCCTGCGCTCTGAGCCCAGCTTCCTAAGATCACTGGTATATGTGAAGAAAGACTTGCACTGTGCTGTAAAGTACTTTTTCCAAAGTGACAATTATCTCAGTCATACAACAAAAAAATTTTATAAAAAGAAATAAAAAATAGAAATATATATATTTAAAAAAAGATATATAAGCATAAAAAGTATAAAAGTATAAGGTATAACTAAGTATAGAAATAGGGATAAAAATAAGAATTGAAAATAAAAAAAATAAAAAAAGAATATAAAATATATGTATATACTATAAATATATATACAAGAATTAGGCAGGGAAAAATGTATATGCATATGACATAGATAGTGATGGAAGTCCAGTTTTTAAAGTGTCCCAATCTGATTGTCGCTTAAGTGTCAATATTAAATTAAAATATATATTAAAATATATAGCGTTAAAGTGACAATCAGTTGTGCAATTGTACAAAATTCCTTGAATGCAACAGAGAAAAGGGTCCATTTTTGAGATGGCTGAGGTCCTTCACAATCTTCCTGGCTCTGGTCCAGCTGGGAAGGGAGAGGGAGATGTGGTAAACCAAAAAAAACTCAGCTTGCTCGATGGTGTGGTCCAGTACCGCTGGGTTCAGTCATTTCTCGGTGAAGCAGAGAAGGTTGAAGTCCCGAAAGTCCCTCTGGAACTTAATCCTTGCCCTGAGGTCATCAAGCTTGTTTTCCTCAAATTGGACGTTGGCTGACAGGATACTGAGTAAGGAAGCACTGTGTGCGCATGCTCTCAGCCTGTTTCTGGTGCCGACTCCTTTCCCTCGCAAATGCCAGTACTGGTCACGTCCTTTGTTGTACCCCAGGATCTCACTCGGCTAACATGGGTCCATGTTTAAAAACATGCGAAAAGTGAGTGGATTGTATACCAATAAATATGAGTGTCTCTGTCTTCTGTAATAATGACCATTTTGCAAAAAGAAATCGGTAGAAATGTCGAAAAATGCAGAAAAAAAAAACAAAAACAAAGAAAGTGTGGTAAGATCAGTGATGAAGGCAGTTGACCTCACTGGCGTCCTCTTGGAAAGACTGTGCAGTTCAGGGCCTTGTTTAAGGGTCCAGCAGTGGCAGCTTAGTGGTGCTGCCAGTTGAACTTACAACCTTCTAATCAGAATTCCATCTTAAACATCTTAAGCTACCACTTCGCTAAATACACACAATAAAACCACACACAAAAAATGAGCAAAGAAACAAAATAAATAAACCTGAAACATGGAAAAACTTCTGATCAGAAGGTCATGAATTCAATTTCCTTCACCACCAAGCTGCCACTGCTGGGCCCATAACTGCTCACTTGTATATATGAGAGAATTGTAACTGCTCTGGATAAGATAGTGTCTACCAAATGCATTACATGTAAGGGTGCAGTGGCTGATGGGAAGTGGAGCTCTCTGTCATAACCCTGGCACGCACACACACACACACACACACACTCTCTACACACACTCTAAAGTGTTCACAGTGACCATCTTACTAATTAGGCACACCTGTTTCTAATTACACACACACACACACACACACACACACACACACACACACACACAGAGCCACAGCTTGAAAAGTCTTTGATTCATTAAACACTTCTCCAAGTATACGCTCACTTACTCTCACTTACTTAGTCTCTGTCATCCCCAAGCATTCAAAAATTGTTTGACTTCCCCTTTACATCCTTTTAGTTGATATAAAATAGCAGATATAAAATATCTGTTTATATATCCGTTATATAAAGTGCACATCTGCAAACGTGTGCAAACTACATTTAGTGCAACAAAACAACACAACACAAAACAGTACAAAATCACTGATTTTCTTGGGAGATATTTTTCAAGATTTCTAGTAAAATAAAAATATAACACAAAAAAAAGTTAAGTTTTTGCTGCACTGAACAACGAGAGCGACCGAGTGATACGTCATCAACTAAGCGACTGATGCTTCCCTCGGTCGAAAGCGGGGAACCGCAGTGTGGGTTTGCTCGTGAAATAGGGTACAATTTTGCGAGCAAGGTCGCTCGTTTCTCTGTTTGCTCGTACTATAGGTTGCTCGTACAACGGGGTTTTACTGTAACAGTCAAGTTTCAAGTCAAGTCAAGTTTATTTCTATAGCGCTTTTCACAACAGACATTGTCTCAAAGCAGCTTTACAGAAATCAACAATCAAGGTGGATGGTGTGCATTTGTCCCTGATGAGCAGCCGTGGCGACAGTGGCAAGGAAAAACTCCCTTAGATGTTTGAGGGAGAAACCTTGAGAGGAACCAGACTCAAAAGGGGAACCCATCCTCATT
>JAAIIK010000315.1:1122779-1175230 GCA_014706435.1 Silurus glanis
TAGATAGATAGATAGATAGATAGATAGATAGATAGATAGATAGATAGATAGATAGATAGATGAGTAGCTGGAATGAAAGTGCAATAGCTAGGTGCGTTGATCGATTGACAGATAAAGGGAAGGGTGGGTGGATGGAGGATAGATGGATAGCTAGAAAGCTGAATGGATAGATAGCTAGATGAATGGCTGAATGGAAGGATGGATAGCTAGATGGGTGGATGGATGGATAAATAGCTAGATATTTAACATATTAGATGGATATATCGGTGTAATGTTTTATTTTATTCTGACCAGTAAATCAGTCCTAATTCATCTAATGTCAAGAAACATTCACATCTCAGCTCAAACACAATACAGCAGCTGGGACTTAGAAAAAGCCTTGTCTTTTATTTTCCCTCACATCACCTCCTGGTTCTCCAGATGGACCCAGATAAAAATGACTTCCCCTTTGCCTCGGAGCAGCGTTCCACACTCGGCCTTCTGCTTCCTGATGGCTTCCTGCTCCATCCTTGTAATTACTCACTGAGCGGATAAATAGATGGTTCCATTATCAGGGTTATTATTATGCGTTCAGGCCGAAGGCTCTGGGCAATTTTATGCCCCTGGTATTTATCAGCTTTGCCCTGAGGCATTGAGGAACACACACTCCATGTCTTTTTTTTTTGTCTGAAAGGATGTCAGGTTGGTGCTGATGCAAAGTACTGTAGCTTTTTACATCATGAAATGAATACGTGGAAAAGGAAATGATTTTAATGTATGAAAATCTTGTGTTTCTCATGGCAAGTCTTTAAAGAGAATCAAATCATCTGTAAAGCACAAATTGCTTTAATTGTTTATTTTAGTTGTTTGTTACTGGTTACTTCTTTTTTGTAAAGTGTATAATTTTCAGTGCTTCATAAATAGATAATTTCTAAAGCAATATTTAATTCCTGCAATTGGATTTAATTTCCACAATATTAACTTTAATGCTGTTTATACATAATACTTTTGCTTTATTTATTTATTTACTTACTTGGCTTGACCATTTGCATAGTTCATTGTATGCAGCTTATCAGCTCATCTTTATCTTCCGGACCTCAGTCTCTGCTCGGATCTCAGCATGTCTGGCAGACATTTCCTCATGGATGACGGCTCATCAACTGAAACTGAACTGCTGGTCATCCCAGGTTCTTCATCTCTAGGTCAAAATCTTATAAAATCCATACACAGCTCTCTGATCTCCCTTTTTAGCCACTGCCCGCAACCTCGGGGTAACCATGGACAATCGACTGTGCTTTTTGTCACATTTTGCATAATGTGGCATGTTCATGTCGGTTTCTTCTCTGTCGGTTGGATCTTTGTTGGGAATCTGCCACTACTGGGTCCCTAAACAAAGCACTTAACTCGCAATTGCTCAACTGTATAAGTGAGCTAACTGTATGTTGTAAATGAAAAATGGCGAGGAAGGCCTGGTGTTGCATCTGCTGGAGGTGAGCAAACATTTATATAGATCCATAAAGTTACTTAAAGTAAAACAGTGGCTCAGGACCACAGTGTGCATGAAAAGTTTTGCATTAAAGCACATTAAATGCACCGTTCAGGATTCACTAAACAGCAAACCGCAACAATGATAGAACTGTAATGAACGGACATTCAGTGCCAACCGGATGAAGACGGGTTCCCTTTTGAGTCTGGTTCCTCTCAAGGTTTCTCCTTAATACCATCTCAAGGAGGTTTTTTCCTTGTCACAGTCTCCACTGGCTCACTCATTAGGGACAAACTTACAATTATAGGAAACTTGTAGGTGCTAAACTTAAAGTATAAACTCTTTTATAGTTGTTTTATTGCTGTAAAGCTGATTTGAGACAATGTCCATTGTTGTGAATTAAACAAATGAATTGAGTTTATATATATATATATATATATATATATATATATATATATATATATTTATATATATATATATGACTAAAAATGATTAAAAATACAATAAAATTAAATTATAACACTGTAAATGGAACTGTATATGTTTGCTGTATGTTAATAAAGCCTGCTGAAACTGATAGAAAGAAAATCTAAACACAGTATTGAGAAAAACCATTGTGTAAGCATTAATAATATCTTTTATATTGACAATCTCCTCGATAGCAGATCTAAAACCAATCCCCAATCAAGTGTTTTTTGTTTCTGAATTCCTAGAACATCACAAAAGTTTAGAAAATTCCAAATAATCCCCTCAGCTGGAGCTTATTATAATTCCGCTCAGTGTGAAGAACATGTCAGTCTCAGTTGGAGATCTTGGCAGATTTCTCGCCTTTTGAACAAAGATAAAAGAATGAAGAGCATCCTCAGCACTTTGGTTAATTGCATTTGACAAACATGTCCATCCTCTGTGTCACGTCTCTCCTCTGTGACAGTACTCAATGAGACAGAACAAAGCCAAAGACTCGCAGCCTCATGAAAAATAGAAAAACCTCAATAATGCTGAAAGGCGCCGCGATCGTGTTTTGATGCTGCAAGAGGACGGAGCTGACACGTCCGGGTCTTTTATCTATGAAATTATTTGGAAGGTTGACTGATTCCAGAGAGAGTTAAAAGTTTTTAGAAGACAGCGTTGCGTCCATGAGGTCATTACAATACAAGAAGCAATATATACTTTATAAACAATAGTTTGTGAACACCTGACCCTAATATTCTACATTTAGTCTCAATTTCCTCTTATAATAACTTCAACTCTTCTTAGAAGATGTTCTACAATATTTCTTGGATATTTGTGATCAGATACTGATGTAGGCGAGGTGAGGAGACCTGGGGTCAGAGTTCACACTCATTCAAAAGGTGTTCAATACGATTGGAGTTTTATCGCAGGAGATTTTCCATTCCTGCCCATGTAAAGCAGATCTTAATGAAGTTGGCTTTTATTAATAGAGGAATTGTCATGCTGGAACAGGTTTGGGTCTCCTAGATCAAGTAAAGGACAAATGGGATGTTACAGAATCCAAAGATATTCTATACAATTGTGTGAATCCAATTAGAATCAGAATCCTATTTATTGCCAAGTATTACAGGTTGGATGTACAAGGAATTTGCCATGGAGTGTGCCATGAGCCTGTCGCCGGTGCACCACTTTTAATAGATACTGACCACTACAGACCAGGAACATCCCATAAAGAGCTGCAGTTATGGAGATGCTCTGAGCCAGTCGACTAGATGTCACAATTTGGCCCTCGTCAAACTTACTCAAATCCTTTGAGTACAAAATTTTAAGTTGCAGCTTAATAAACCCAACCAAGGTGGATGGATGGATAGCTAGAAAAGTGGATGAATGGATGGATATATATATATATATATATATATATATATATATATATATATATATATATATATATAACATCCATATTTGTCCATTTCTATGCTGCTTAGAGTATTAAAAACTAAAAAAGTATTAATTTTAGGTACATTACCTCTTAATACCACCACTATCATGTTGCAATTATAGGAACCATCAATACTATACAAAAACGCAATATAACAATATGTGGCATTACAGAGAGAGAAGCATTTCACATATGGAGGGTGAAAACCATTTTACTAAAGCAAGCTCCAAACCACTACACTAGAACCGCATCTGTGCCTCCTACATCATCTGGAGCAGTTCAGAATCAATATTTGTCTAATAACATGACAAAAACATAAAAATCTAAATAAAATACAACCTACTCACCAGAGATGCAGACTCATAATGTGCACCGCTCCTCAGAGGCTGTAATCCAGTGGTACCGCTCGTATTCACTGGTCTGGAAGTGGAGAACAAACCCTTTCCCGGGCTGAGACTAGCTTCGGGGTTGGCCGACCTCCTCACGATGTCTAGCTTGTCTAGAAAGTAGATTTTTAAGTATGTCCGAGACTAAATAAATTTCTCTTATCCAACTCGGATGTAATAATGTGTGCAGAGCTACAGATGTGTTTTAACAGTCGAACTTGGCTGTAACAGTTTCCCTCTGACTAACCAATCAGAGGAAGGAAAAATGCTGACGTTATTCTGGGCCAGCTAGCTGCACTGTAAATCTGAAATCTGATTGGTTAAAGAAACAGAGTCATTTCTTAAGGAGACAATGGTAAAAAGGCCAGCGTATTGACTTTGAAGGCCCCGGGCAGATTAGATTGACATGGCAGCACATAGAGGCTGACATCTGATTAGACGTACACGTACTGGAAGCAGTGCAGCCAAGAGAAACGCTACGAAATGAAGAGAATAAACTGTTGGGAATAAACTAATACAATTTCATGGAGCAAATATTAGAATTTAGGTTGTAAATGTAGGTCAGTGCTTCTGATCATACCAGATGTATATATGCAGTATATATATATACACACAAGAGACTCCTTCCATAAGTGTTAACCAAACATTTTTATTAACAAATCTGAATTATGAATAAGTCTAAAATGACCTAAAACCTTCAGAAGCAGCACAAAAGTTCTGTAAATTGCTCCTCCAAGGATTTTGGACGATTATCCGGAGATCTTATGAACAGTATCAGTTCTTCTGTAAAGTTCTTGTGCTGGCCTTGAGATATCAACACCATTACATATAATCCTTGATTTGTATTCCGGGTTCGTACGCATCTAATATGTAATCATCAGATTCGGTTAGCATCACAATATTTTCATCACCTTTTTAATCCCAGGCCTGCTCTATACGCACTGCACGATCAGGTGAGCAGAACCGGCACAGTAAATCTCGACGAGATGCCTTTTTTTTCTCCACTCTGTTTTCTTTTAAAAAAAATTTCCACTCAAAGGCTTCGAAGGACTTACTTTCAGCTGTAGAGGACGTAAACAAATAAAGTTTGAGTGGCAAACTTGAACTTCGGATCAGTAGGGTCCTGTCAGAGATCTGAAGCTAAGGTGGCTCATTCATGAAGATTAAAACGCCAGCAATGATTCATTATTTATAATGTTAGACTGTATGGGGGTTTATTTCTTAGCCATGATGTGGAATTCTGGTTTAAGTATTAAACAAAAACGGCACACAACGAGGAAATGTAACATGCAGATGCTGTCATTGGGGGTTCGAAAAGGGTTGAGAGACGGATATCAGGGTCGTAAAAGACGTGTTTATGAGAGAGGCAGGCAGATACGTGCAATGCGAAGAGGTAATAAATAGCCATGGGTTGGGCGAGTTACGAACAAGGCTAGGCAGGACTGGGATTCATCGTTCGTACTTTCATTTAGCATGTTTTTCACATCCAATCTCTGCAATCGCCAACCTTAAAAAAGGTATAATTTTGTGATTGCTAAAATTTCAAGATTATTACACGCTTAATGACAAAGAAATAGCAAATAGTTTGTATAAATTGCTTATTTATTAATTTTTTTCTCAATTATTCAGTATCATATTTATTCATTAAATGTTTGTGAATATCCAATGCCAGATGAAGACTTCAGGAAGACAATCTGCATTTTTGAGCTATTTATTCAGAAAGAAAATGAAGAGATTCTGGTAAGGTGAAAAATGATAGTTTATAGCTGCTATAACATACATGATAATACATAATAACCCTGTGGACAAAGCCAGCGCCATGAAAATGGCTTGGAGTGGAAGATCTCCTGCTATAGAGCTCTGACCTCAATCCCGCTGAACATCTTTGGAATGAATGTAAATGCTGACTGCACCCCAGGCCTTCTCACTTCACCCTGCAAACACACTCCAAAATATAGTGGAACATCTTCCCAGGAGAGCGGGGGTATTTAAGATTAAGATGAAGATTAAGATATACCTTTATTCGTCCCACAGTGGGGAAATTTCTTTGTTACAGCAGCAAAGAAAAAAAAATAAAAATAAATGCAAATATATAAAAGAATAGACACATACTATAGTATACAGTATATACACAACACAATGTATAATTTATAATAGCAATTTATAACAATTTATAATAGCAAATTGAGACTACATTCCACTGACCACTGTTCCTGCTCCTCTTCCCTCTTTGGATCTTCCCACTTCGTCCAGGCCTGCCTCTGGATAGTGTTGTTTTCGTTTGGAGGCCACTCTGTGCAGCTGGGGACGGTTTCCCATCAACGCCTTGGGTGGTTCCATAAAATTAAGGAGTAAACACAGGAGCTTTGAGGATGGATTGGACTGTAGTTAATGTCAACAGACTGCTACACTGACTCAAGACTACTTTTCACTTCTGATCATCATCACTGTACCCCGCAACATTGTATATCTGCTACAAATGGACATTCGGTGCAACCCAGATGAGGATGGGTTCCCTCTTGAGTCTGGTTCCTCTCAAGGTTTCTTCCTTATGCCGTCTCGGGGAGTTTTTCCTTGCCACAGTCGCCACCGGCTCTCTCATCAGGGACAAACTCACTCATAAAGAACATATTCACTTTTCTGTGTAATCACCACATTATCTGTGTAAAGCTGCTTTGAGACAATGTTCATTGTTAAAAGTGCTATACAATTAAAAATGAATTGAATGGAATTAAATGTGGAATGGGATATTCAAAAAGAAGCATATAGCAATCTTATGGTCAGGTGTCAACACACTCTAGTGTATATAACCTGAGCTAATCTTCAAAAGCTAATAATAAAAACCCTTCCTGTTTTGGCCATGCTTCCTTTAGGTTTAATGATGCATTTGAACGTTTGTCAGAATTTCTGAGCTCTGACTGGGTTAAAAAATTAAAATAAACATTATGTTTTGCCCTTTCAATAGGAATTTGTATAAAATTAATATGGAGGACTTTAGATAAATTAGCATACACACTTTAAAGTCAATGACACTGACTCAGACAGTTCTGAGGAGGTAAATATACAGTGTCGGAAAAGGATTTACACTCTCTTTACACACTCTCTGCATCTGGACAGTTTGTTTCTCAAACATTCAGCGGAAATAATTCGCTGTGCTTCTTGTAAAACTTGGCAAAGGTGTTCTTTACTAGTTGGAGATTTCTTCATGATCCAGTTCATCACAGAGCAGTTCAAAAGGATTTAGGTGTAGTGACTGGCAGCCCATTTCATAATAGAGTTTGATATCTGTCTTGTTCTTTGCCATGTTAAAGAAAAAAAACATTAAAAATTTGGACTCTTTTGTCCACAAAACCTCCTTCCAGTCATTTACTATCCAATTCTTGTGTGTTATTGAATTTTACCCAGATGCATAGAAACAAAAGGGAAGAGATCACTGAATTAGTTATTAGACTTCTGATCAGAAGGTCATTCAAATCTTGAGCCTTAACCTTTAACTGCCCAGTGGTATAGAGAAGTAAATTGTACATCACTCTGGTTGAGGGCATCTGCCAAATTCTGTAAATGTAATTGTAAAAGAAACACACATGTTTCTTTCAGGCTTGCTGGTTGATATTAAAATACAAAGATTGGGGTTTTAGTGTTGTTTTTTCCCACTTTGTCTGAAGCCAAAAATGGCTTAATTCTGACCTTGTATTTTATTTGTTATTTTCTGGAAATTGAGTCATTTTTTTCTCTGAAGTAGACATAGTAATAAGTAAACGATTCAAAAAGGAAACAAACAAACAAACCATAACCTTGAGCCATAACCTGAGCATGAAGACAAAGACGGAAGAAAAATCAACGAATTTAACGAAATGAAAAATGACATGACCGGTGTGACCTGATGCTAAATCCACGTGCTAATTAGCTTTAAACATGAATCACGTGCAGAGATCACGTGACATGACTTGAGGGTGTAGTGGGTGATGAAACGCAGTCTTTATCCATAATCCTGCCAATTAATATTCTATTTGCACTGGTTATTTCAGCAGGTTTCCAGTAAAGGCTAGTTAAGTTTAATCAACTGCACTAAAAGGCTGCTGCTGACCCCAGTGTCAACACTAATAATCAGAATATTTATCCGTGTCTTCAGCCAGTGATTATGACACAAATCCTTGACCCTGACCCTTTACTCCGTCAGACCAGATTATTAATCAATTCCTTTATTGAAGCAAACAAGCCTCAGGAATCACAACTAAGTCTTTCCTCATCAAATAATCAATAGACAGAAATCTGTCGCTGTTAAAAAAAGGTTTTTAGTTATCAGTTATTAATTATACATTTTAGATGCTTTTATTTTATTTATTATTATTGATTTATTTTTACTAATGATATTTTTCACATAATTTTTGCAGAATTATTTTTTAAGGCATTCTTGTTGCAATTTTGGTGAAAGGTCATTTTAAAAATGTTTTTTGGTTCAATTTATGTTTTTCTTATGAAAATAATATAATTAATAGTAATAATAAAATAAAACAACACTAAAAATAAAATAATGCATAAAGAACTCTTATTTTGATGTGATTTTTTTACACAATTTATTTTTTTTTTTGTTTTCAAAATATGATGTATTAATTTTCTGAAATGTTTATTCATTTGTATGTTCATTAATTAATTTATTAATTTATTTATTGATGCATAACATTTTTATTTTCTTGCGCATAGATATTTTATCAGTCCTTTTTGTAATTAGTCCTTTTTATAAAACCATTTATTTATATCTCTTCTGGATTTTTCCACATGATTATTTTATGAGCTGATTTATTTATAATTTTCAAACAGCTTTTTTATTTTTATTTTATACACATGTCTGACCTAAAATGTGTTTTAAAAAAATGGTAGCACTGCAGTTAAGATGCTGGACTTCTGCTCAGAACGTTGTGAGCTCAAATCTTAGCACCTTTTAGCTGCCACTGCTGAGCCCTTGAGCAAAGCCCGGAATAAGGGCATCTGCCAAATGCCATAAATATAAATGTAAAAGCATAATCACATGGAAAAACATATAACGATCAGGTGTAACATTATGACCCCCTGACTAATATTATTGGTCCCCCATCTGCTGCCAAAACAGTTCTGACACGTCGAGCATGAACTTCTTCAGCAGTTTGAGCTACAGGAGCTCGTCTGTTGGTTCGGTCCACACGGACCAGCCTTTGCTCCCCACATGCATCAATGAACCTCGGCCGCCCAAGACCCTGTCGCCGGTTCACCACTGTTCCTTCCTTGGACCACTTTTGAGACACTGACCACTACAGACCAAAAAGCTGCAGTTTAAGAGATGCTCTGACCCAGTCATCTAGACATAACAATTTGTAAAACTCGCTCAAATGCTCGCCCATTTTTCGTGCTTCTTACAGATCAACTTTGAGGTCAACTCAAAATGTTGACTTGCTGTCTAATAAATCCCACCCACTAACAGGTGCCATGATGAAGAGATAATCAGTGTTTAATCACTTCACCACTCATAATGTTCTGATCAGTGTACGATCCTATGTGACATGTGCTTAAATTCCTGTCTAAGGTCTGACATCCATACTCATTACAGGTTCATACAGGTACAGGTACACATGCAGGTACGTCTGCTCTCTTTCTTTTTGCTATCTATCGTTTACTGCATCACCACCTCCCCCTGTCCGTATTTGTCTACAGACCAAATGTCATTGACCTTAATCACGTATTGATTGGAGTATTCAGTACTCTGATGGAATGAACATAAAGAACTGCGATGAGAGACGATGACCTGAGAGCCACTTTGGAGAAAATGGTATCTGGCCGCTCTGAGCCAAGCTTTTTATCCCTGTGTACTGATGTGTGTCCGATGAGGATTGCTTTCGAGGGGCCACTTAACACTCAGATTGAGGTGGAGAGCCATGCATTGAGAGGAGAATGTACTAGTAAAGGGAAATGTTATAAACGTTGAGGTTGATGCATTGGAAAGATGTGTGAAGTCACTCTATGATGTTTTTAACACCATCAACCCGACAAGTATCATGTCGGGTTGGCTATCATCGGATCCTCTCGATAAGTTATGATGATGGTTGAAAACGATGTGATGAGCAGAGGTTAACTAACGATTAAAGATGTACTAACCTTGTGTCAGGCTGAATCCTGGAAAGCTGTGGCATAAAGGAAAAAGATCAAGTGGTAGGAAATGATCTTGTCTGACAGGAAGCGCCTGGCTTTTTGTGCCTAATCATCGCACCTGCGCATGTTTTATTCATTTTTGCCCCCTAGACTTATAAATAATGATGGGCTCAGCTAAACGCATGTGCATTTTCATTAGATCATTGACAGGGTTATTGCTGGACCTGCGTGGGGGAAAGAAAACTACATTAATTGAAAATATATGAACCAAAAGTAGTTTTGAGCTTTAAGTCCAGCTTACATGTGGTAGATAAAGTCTTATAAAGGTTCAAGGTGGAAGGTGAATCCATCCTCCTTTACAATGTAGAAAATCACAAGAATAGAAATATCATTTTCTGATATATTTGGCAGGGCAATAGTTACTTTAAAATAATCACATCTTAAAACACCCCCCCCCACACACACACACACACACACACACACACACACACACACACACACACACACACACACACTTTGTAGATAAAATGTCTGGAAGAAGCCAAATTCTGAATGGTTAAATTCTGAGCTTGGACTTTCATTCCTTTCTGGTAACTTAGTCATTTTTAATTCCGTGTTATAGCCAATACAAAATCAACCGCTCCAAAAGGTAAAAAATTAAACCATAACCCGATCCCTAACCATTACAACTGATCCCTAACATAAAAAGAAAGACTAAAGAAATAAAAAGAAAAGAAGAAATAATAAAAATAAAAACAAAACGAAACCATTGAAAAATGACTGGTACGAGGTGATGCTAAATCCATGTGCTAATTAACCCTAAACATGAGTCACGTAAAAAGATCACGTGACATAATGTAAGAGTGTAGTCTCTGATGAAAGATAGTCTCTATCCATAATCCTGCCAATTATTATGATACTGGCACTTGTATTATTTGCAGGTCTTTTAGTCCAGATTCATGTCTCTCATTAGAGGCCACTGAGTAGCTGCATGTGGTATTGAACTCAATTGCACAATAAATTGGCTTGTGTTTTTTTTATTGTACTATAACTTTCACAGAACTAGAACTTTAAAACTTAAACCACTTTAGTAAACCAGATTACAGAGTAAATTTATTAACTCATTTTCAAATAATACAAAACCATAAATAAAAGGAACCAAGGCAACTTTCATGTAATATAATTTTGGTATGAAGCAACATTGATTATTTTTGGCCCATGACCCTCAAACAAGCTAAATGTTTGACCTTTCATAAGAAAAAAGTTACAGGTACATCTGTTTATTCTCTCCGTGCTCATCTAACGAGTGACGGCATCACATCCCGCTCATAGCCGACCTGCAGTGCTTCCTCTGCTTCCTGTGATCACCTCATAATTGTCTCTTTCATCACAAACTGCCTCTGGACAACAGGCATGTACAATGAAATAAGTCTTTACTTTACTTCCTGTAGGAGCTTGGAGGAGCTAGCCAGCATTAAAAGAGGGCCAATTTAGAATAATATCTCCAAATGTCGGGTGAAGACCTACATGTTCGTGAAGAATTCTATGCTGATGGGGTTAAGGTGACCAAAAGGTCAGGAGTTCAACCCTCAGCACCACCATGTTACCACTGCTGAGCCCTTGAGTAAGGCTTTTAACCCTTAACTACTCAGTTGTATATAATAATTGTAAGTCACTGTAGATAATTGTGTCTGCCAAATGCCGAAAATGTAATGTGAATGGTATACTAAGTCTGAAACCTAAAAAACATTGCTGATGCATTCATTGATAAGAGACTTCAGTATAACCCCAATTCCAAAAAAGTTGTTACGCTGTGTTAAATATAAATAAAAACAGAATGCAATGATTTGCAAATCTCATAAATCCATATTCCATTCACACTAAAACAACAACAAATGAAAAGTTCATTTTGAATTTGATGGGTGCAACAGGTCTCGTAAAAGTTAGAACAGTGCCATGTGTACAACTGTGTAGCATCACATCTGTCCCTATACAGTACATCTGGAAACTGAGGAGACCAGTTGCTGCACTTTTTGGAGAGGAATGTGGTCACATATAGCTGCGCAACAGTTCTGGGTGTCCTTCGTTGTTCTTTTTGTTTTATGATGCACTAAATGTTTTGATGCTAGAACAAGATATAAATCGTGGGGTAAATGTACCTTCTCAGTGGCAGCTCCTAAGCTTTGGAATTCCCTCCTTCCTGATCTCACCTCTACTTTTAGAGTTAAACTAAATACCCACTCATTCACCAAAGCATTTGTTCTGTAGTAGACGGTGTACTTAGTCTTCTGCTTAATGTTTTTTTTATTTTTTGTGTTTTAAATCTTATTTTAATGCTTGTTTTCTGTTTAAGGTCTTACTATTTACTTTTTTTTTATACGATATTGCTATATTTTATTACTTTTATGTTAACTCTAATTTTATTACTATTTTGCACATTGACTTTTGCACTTTGTTCAGCACTTAGGTTCTACCTGGTAGTTGTTAGGTGCTATATAAAAAGTTTGAATTGAATTGAATTGTTTTCAAATAGTGAAAGGTCTAGACTGCAGACAGACCACCTCAGCACCCAGACTCTTCTACAACAAAGTCATGCTATTGTAATAGATGCTCAAATATGCATGGCCTTCCATGCAAAAGATGTTTTCTGGATAAAACCTGTATATACCTTTCAGCAGTGATGAAGCCTTTCCAAACATGCTCACTGCCCAGTCCACAGGCACTAATGCACTCCAATACCGTCAGAGACCTACGCTTAATAGCACAGCCTCAACAATTTCTTTCCTTTCAATAATAACTGAAAATGAATAAAGCATCTAATCATTATTTAAAAATAAATGTAAAAAAATCCATTATACTAACAAAGGTTAGTGCGTCAAGCGCAAAATATCGAAGCCCATTCCAGAATTTGAGCGACTCTTTAAGCAAAGATTAATTAACTTCATTACGCTGCAGGACTCGGATGATCGATAGCTGTATGCGTGCCTATATTTCAGCATTTTGGTTATGTCTGGAAAGATGCTTAATGGATCTGCACCTTCATTACTTACGACGGATTGCGCAGCTCCTGAAAGCTCAGTTTATTAGCACAAGCCCATGTGAGCTAGCAAAGTTTATCAGCATTGTTTTTTTTTTGGTGCATTTTGCAGGCAGAAGGTGAAGCATGGAAGTTTCAGACAGGAATTTAGAACAGGCGAGATGAATGCGGTGCACTCCGGCACATTTCCTGTCATATCTAAAAAAGGACAGATGCCATATTTTACTATGCAAGCTGCAGATAGTGGAGGTAAAAGGACCGGAGAAATATAATGCATTTATTATCGTATACGCCAGGAAATGATTACAGATGCCAGTTAGACTAATTAAAGACGGGGCACATAATGTGCACAGTATACAAATGAACACTAATGTACAGCAGTTTATTAAGGATATTGATATACGTCTGAGAATGGAATTAGTGGCACGGTCATAAATAAAGGAGAAACATAAATGTATAGAATCCATCTTTCACCTACGCAGAACAAGAACGATGCGCCAATACACACCATAAATCTTAAAGGAAATAATCTCGCTTCTTCTTCATGCATCATAATCAATACACCCCTGCACATCTTCATTTATCCTGGAAATCTTGTTTTCTATGGGTTTCTTGGACAATATAATAACAAGATGATAAGTCGAATCCAGCATGTGTCTTTGAGACGTGTCTTTGAGTTTATGGCTTTAGAGATTAAAGCCAATCTTCACAGTGTATCATAAGAGATAAGAATAAAACCAGCTCAGACGCTAGGAATCACGATCAGGTTTTGTTGCTAGCTTTCTTAAAGGAACAATTGATTGCTGTATTGCGATGTTATAGGCAAATCAGGTGCCAAATAGTGGAAACATTACTGCGAAGGGGAGACTCAGAGTCCCAGAATGCAATACAGATACGCCGTGTTGAGCCTCGGCTTAGTTAGCAGTCTAAATAATAAGCATAATGGCACAGCCGAGATAGCATCAAATTCATTGCTTTGGAGACTGATCTGTTGGAGCAGAGTGTACAGATGGCACTTAAAGACCACTGAATCACTCGTTTTAGGTTATTTTTAAAAGGAAAACAATTCTTGAGGCTGTGCTATTAAGCATAGGTCTCAGATGGCACTGTGAGAGCTAGACAGACGTAGTTCAGTGGCTAATGTGCTGGGTTACTGATTGGAAGGTCGGGGGTTCATCCCTTGTATTGCCAAGCTGCCACTTATTGGGCCCTTGAGCGAGGCCCTTAACCCTTTCGACGTTCCATTAGATATTTGTGCTCATTCAAGCATCAGATTCATGTCATGCTGTAAAAGGTTTGGGTCTCCTAGTTCAATTCAATTCATTTTTAAAAGTGAATATGTGAATATGTTCTTTATGAGTAAGTTTGTCCCTGATGAGCGAGCCGGTGGCGACTGTGGCAAGGAAAAACTCCCCGAGATGCATAAGGAAGAAACCTTGAGAGGAACCAGACTCAAGAGGGAACCCATCCTCATCTGGGTTGCACCGAATGTCCATTTATAGTAGATATACGATGTTGCGGGGTACAGTGATGATGATCAGAAGCAAAATGTAGTCCTCAGTCAATGTAGCAGTCTGTTGACATTAACTACAGTCCAATCCATCCTCAAAGCTCCCGTTCTTACTCCGGAATTTCATGGAATTTTATTGTCTCCTAATTCGAGTGGAGAGATAAATTCATTCCACCGCATCCAAAGACATTGCATACGATTGTGTGCCTTTAACATTTTCCCAGTTTCAGGAAAAAGCATTATTGGGTGAAAAAAGTCAGGTGTTCCAATACTTTTGTCCGTATAGTGAATAAAAGGAGACAAATGAATGTGTGGGATTCAGTCCAAAATGTGACACAGAGTCAAGGTCAAAAACACACAACAGTCAGGTGATTAGCAAAGAACATAACCTAGGCAAGATCAGAGAAACGGAATGTGAAACAAATCCTGATCCTGATTCAAACAGCGTTATTATAAGGCTTGTGAGAATGGCAGCAAATACAGCGTATACTTCACAAAAAGGTCAATAAATGAGGATCCATTAAATAGCCAGTGTGAGTGTGTGTGTAATTGGATAAAAGTGTGTCATATTAGAAGCTGGGTGACTGTAAGTACAGAATGGTGTAAGAGTGCTGTCCATATTTGCTGGGAATTTATACCTGACAGCATGAAACAAGAACTAATATAATCTATATTAAAAGATCATCATGAGGAGCACCAATTTGAATGTGAATGTAATTTCCGTAGTAATTCAATTTAATTTAATTTAATTCATTTTTATTTTTATTTGTATTGCACTTTTAACAATAAACATTGTCTCAAAGCAGCTTTACACAGATAATGTGGTGATAAAAAAATGAATATGTTCTTTATACGTGTAAGTTTGTCCCTGATGAGCGAGCCGGTGGCGACTGTGGCAAGGAAAAACTCCCCGAGATGGCATAAGGAAGAAACCTTGAGAGGAACCAGACTCAAGAGGGAACCCATCCTCATCTGGGTTGCACCGAATGTCCATTTATTGCAGATATACGATGTTGCGTGGTACAGTGATGATGATCAGAAGCGAACTGTATTCCTGAGTCAGTGTAGCAGACTGTTGACATCAACTACAGTCCAATCCATCCTCAAAGGTCCCGTTCTTACTCCGGAATTTCATGGAATCACCCAAGGCGTTGATGAGAAACCGTCCCAAGCTGCACAGAGTGGCCTCCAGTCGAAGAGAACACTATCCAGAGGCAGGCCTGGACGAAGTGGGAAGATCCACAGAGGGGAGAGGGGCAGGAACAGTGGTCACTGGAGCCTCAGGAGCATGTTTAACTCGACCGAGAAAGAAAGAGAGAGCGCGAGAGATAGAGAGAGAGAGAGAAAAAAGGGGTGACAGGAAGAGAAGGATATGGATTATTATGTGTCCTTGTTGTTGTATGAAAGTTAATGTCCCTGTGCAGTTTGGACTCCGGCAAGACTCGCTATCAACCTCATTTTCAACCTCGACTTGAACACTGAGACTGTGTCTGAGTCCCGAACACTGATTGGAAGGCTGTTCCATAACTGCGGGGCTTTATAAGAGAAAGATCTGCCCCCTGCTGTAGTCTTCATTATTTGAGGTACCAACAGATAGCCAGCACCTTTTGATCTAAGTAGGCGTGGAGGATCATACTGGTACAGAACTTCACTCAGATACTGCGGTGCGAGACCGTTAAGTGCTTTATACGTCAGTAGTAGTATTTTATAATCAATGCGAGATTTGATTGGGAGCGGTGTAGACTGATTAAAACAGGGGTGATGTGTTCATATTTTCTAGATCTAGTGAGGACTCTTGCTGCTGCATTCTGAACCAACTGAAGCTTATTTATGCACTTACTCCAACACCTAGACAGTAAAGCGTTACAGTAGTCTAATCTAGATGTAACAAAAGCATGAACTAGTTTTTCTGCATCCTGTAACATCATCATATTTCTAATTTTAGCAATATTTTTAAGTTGAAAGAAGGCGATCCTGGTAATATTATTCACGTGAGCCTCAAAGGAAAGACTCTGGTCCATAATCACACCAAGGTCTTTGACTGCTGTACACGCTGAAACAGAAACACCATCCAGAGATGCTACGTAATTGGAAAGTTTGCTTCTAGCTGCATGTGGTCCTAGTAAAAGTACTTCCGTACACCATGTTATTTTTACAAATCAAAACCACATTGTATCATAATCACCACCTCTGTTTCACATAATCACTATCTTTATATACAGGAAACTTCCAAGGAGGATATGAAGGAATGTGAATGCAAATCGCAGTGATATCAGAAGGTAGTCAAAGGGAATGTGGGTGATGTGAAGACACTAAAACATCAACTTCATCAGAAACCTGGTACCTGTTACAAAAAAACAAGTATTTCAGTTAAAATAGAGATACACTTCTAAAAGTGTTCCTTTAAACTCTCCCTTGAGCAAAAGTACAAATGTATTTGCCTTCAAATGTACTTGTATTCAAAGTACTATGATTTATTATGGCTATAACGTTCCTATTATCATTTTTGTCACAAGTCTCTTTGCTTAATCACCTTCATTTTATGAGATGTTATGTTCTTCTCTGCACAAAAATCTATTAATACAATTATCATGAGCCCAGAACCTTCTTTTCAACTACTTAAAAAAATTGTGTAAACGAGGCCATGTTCGAGTCTGGAGTTTCTTCCATCATTTATTCCTCTCTAAATGTTCTGCTTGCTGTTGAACTGACGCTCAACTGTACGTTCCTGCTAAGTGGATACACCAATCGGCATCAAAATGAAATAAGTAACAAGTTAGATTTTTTACTTTGAAATGTAGTGCAGTTAAAGTAAAAGTCTTCCCAAATTGAAATTCTACAGTAAAGTACAGTCATGAATTACATTCACTTCATTACTGTTCACCACTGGATTCAGGATCACATGTCATTTATAAAAAAAACTATTATGCAAATCTTGAGTAGAAGGGTAGTAGATAAAATAGACAAACACACATACACACACAAATCCAAATGAACTTGACATGAAATGAAGGCTGAGACAGAGGCAGGTGCAGGTTGGGGTGCCTTAATGATAATACTAATGAGGTATCTAAATGTGTAGAATCAATAAGCAGGTAGTGGGTAGAATGAGGTAATGATCAGACATAGAAAAACCAAAAGAATCAGGGCTTGACAGCGGAAATAACAGAGGCACAGGGAACATGAGGCCTTTACTCCGTGAGTTTGTGAATAAACAAAGTCGTTTTTATAAAAGGGTGAAAATTGAGTGTGTAATTGTGTGTGCAATTGAGCACAGGTGCGATCAATCAGGTGCTCGGTGGCTAAGAGCACTCTAGTGCAGCTTTGGCGGCCATATTTAAAAGCTGCAATGATTCTGAGTCATAAGAAAAACAAGCAGCAAATAACTTTTTACAAGCAAAATGGCTAACGGATTATGTGTTTAATTATATTACACCACAGCAGTGTTAATTCTAATTGGTCAGAAAGTGTGGATTAATTCTCAGCTGAAGCAACCCTGACAATCTACACTAAAGGTTTAGTTTTAATTGTTTCTGTAGTAACTTCCATTCTACCAGACACATTGTTTTTGAGAGCCTGGGAGGTGTTTCTGAGAAGATGTTCCCCTGGATTTAGAGATTTGTGCTCATTCAGCCTCAAGTGTGTTAGTGTTAGGCTTGGGGTACAGTCACCTTTCACATTCATCCCAATGGTATTTATTAGGGTTGAGGGTCAGAGCTCTATAGCAGGTGATCTTCAGTGCAACACAAATTTATTCATAATGTCCTCTCTTTACTTAATATATAAAAACATGTGTTTTTCTGATGCATCATGTATCAAATCAAGCACCATCCGACAATTCAAACGTGGAAACGTAGCAAAAGTTCTGTGTGGTGTCTTGATTTTCTTTTTCTTTCGGCTGCTCCCATTAGGGGTCACCACAGCAGATCATCCGTCTCCATACACCCCTGTCCTCTACATCTGCCTCGTTCAAACCAACTACCTGCATGTCTTCACTTACCACATTTATAAACCGCCTCCTTGGTCTTCCTCTTTTCCTCCTTCCTGGTGGCTCCATCCTCAGCATTCTCCTACCGATATACCCCATGTCCCTCCTCTGCACATTCCAAACCATCTCAATCTCGCCTCCCTCACATTGTCTCCAAAACGTCCTACATGCGCTGTCCCTCTAATAAACTGGTGTCTAATCCTGTCCATCCTCGTCACTCCCAACGAAAACCTCAACATCTTCAGCTCTGCTACCTCCAGCTCCACCTCCTGTCTTTTACTCAATGCCACTGTCTCTAATCCATACAACATCGCAGGTCTCACCACAGTTGTATACATTTTCCCTTTAATTCTAGGGCAAAAGCCAAGGAAAAGGCATATGAGGAGCTGTATGAGAAGTTGGACACTAAGGAAGGAGTAAAGGATTTATACCGATTGGCCAGGCAGAGGGACCGAGCTGGGAAGGATGTGCTGCAAGTTAAAGCAATAAAGGATGGAGATGGAAATGTGTTGACTAGTGAGGAGAGTGTGTTGTAAATATGTAGGGAGTATTTTGAGCAGTTGATGAATGAGGAAAATGAGAGAGAGAGAAGGATGGATGGTGTGGAGATGAAGAAGCAGGAAGTGGATAGGATTAGTAAGGAGGAAGTGAGAGCAGCGATTAAGAGGGTGAAGAGTGGAAAGTTGGTTAGACCAGATGTCAGAAGCATGGAGATGTTTAGGAGAGATGGCATGGAGTTTTTAACCAGGTTGTTCAACAGGATTTTGGAAGGTGAGAGGATGCCTGAGGAATGGAGAAGGAGTGTGCTGGTACCGATCTTTAAGCATAAGGGAGATGTGCAGACCTGCAGTAACTACAGGGGAATTAAGTTGATCAGTCACACCATAAAGTTATGGTAAAGAATAGTGGAAGCCAGGCTGAGAGAAGAGGTGACCATCTGTGAGCAACAGTATGGTTTCATGCTGAGGAAGAGCACCACAGACGCATTATTTGTTTTGAAAATGTTGATGGAGAAGTATAGAGAAGGTCAGAAGGAGTTGCATTGTGTATTTGTGGATTTGTAGAGAGGAGTTGTGGTATAGTATGAGGATGTCAGTTGTGTCAGAGAAGTATGTAAGGGTGGTGCAGGACATGTATGAGGACAGTGTGACAGCAGTGAAGTGTGCAGTAGGAACGACAGACTGGTTCAAGGTGGAGGTTAGACTGCATCAAGGATCGGCTCTGAGCCCTTTCCTGTTTGGAGTGGTGATGAACAGGTTGACGGACGAGGTCAGACAGGAGTCTCCGTGGGCTATGATGTTTGCGAATGATATTGTGATTTGTGGTGAGAGTAGGGAGCAGGTTGAGAAGAGCCTGGAGAGCTGGAGGTACACGCTGGAGAGAAGGGGAATGAAAGTCAGTAGAAGTAAGACAGAGTACATGTGTGTGAATGAGAGGGAGGGCAGTGGAGTGATGCGGTTGCAGGGAGAAGAGGTGGAGTAGGTGGAGGAGTTCAGGTACTGGGGGTCAACAGTGCAAAGTAATGGAGAGTGTGTTGGAAAAGTGGTGTACTGATGATTTATGTAATTTCAAACACCATAATTATTTTAAAATATTTTTAAGAATATTTTGTCTTCATGCATGTTGAGTTTTAAACATAAATTTGCCTAGAACATTCATATTTGTTCATGTCCATGTTAATTACAGTATTAAAAATGTTAAAGGTATTAATTTCAGGTACATTTAGAACAGATACAAAAAAGAGATTAAATATGTGCATCAATTCACAGCCCTAAAATATATATGTATGTAATATAAATTACAAAAATATATAGTAACGTACCTTGTACAGCTCACTTCACTTATTATACTGTAGCAGAAGAAACATCTCTCTTTCATAAGCAGTGCTGGGCTCAGCCATCCGTCTCTGATCCAGCAGATATGAACTCCTCTGAGATTGCAGTCGCTCTTCTGCAGGTGGATGTGTCGCAGAGCTCTGGCTCATGCCTGTAAAGTATTTCTAGAAGAAGACTACCAAGAGATGTTAAATATTCATCGATTACTATAAAGGCCTCTGATCAAAGTATTTGCCAGACTCAGAAAAAGGTAAAACAAATGAAAACACGTAAAAGAGGCAGGGATTCCACTGTAGGCTGCATACTTATGCTCCTCAGCTTTAAAGCCGATGATACGAGGCTCCCAGGAGCTTCTCGTTACTGCAGACACTCAATAGGTGCACCCTGTGCAGCATCACTGGTCAAAGGTTAATTAAAAAGGCATCAAGTGCTGTTTGTGCTGGCTGTTTTTTAGTTTGGTGAAAAGATAGGAGACAATGAACGAGCATCAAAAGGATTGTAATGTGGGTCTCGGGAGTTTAATCAAGGTCAAAGGGCATGCCACGTCCACACCATGCTGTCAGATTTCTCCAAACCTCACCCTTGTGGAGTGATCATTCTTTTCACTGGAGGAGGCAGAAAAAATGAATTCATATTATATTATTATATAATCATTTGTAATATGTCATTTTTAAAATGACAGTTATTTCAGGTTCGCTTATAATGCCCATCGTTAGCATTAATGTCTTGTTTTTTTATAAACAATAAACTTTTTTCCACATAATTTTGTCTGATTAACTTGTGACAGCTAGCTTGCTATCATTAGCAATACCAGTTAGCAACATAATTAGCAACAACAGTTATGGGCTTGTGTATTATTGTTGTGTGAAGCTGTACAAATTGTAAAAAAATTGTTTAGAACAAATTAAAAAGTTTTCCTCAAAATATTAGCGGGTTAGCTAATGTTTGCTAACGTACAGTACCACTACAGATCCAGAACATCTTGTATTACTTTGCTTATATTTGTTTCAAACAAGCTAAAAAACCTCTACATTTCTCCCATTAGATATTGCAAGCTTAATGTTGTGACATCTGCTAAATAGGGCATAAAAATATTGCATAAAATTGTGGTCAGGTTCCAATACCGCAATTAGCCAAAACAAATTAGCAGTTATTGTAAATATTCCTACAGTTGACTTTAATATCTCCTCAGAAATCATTTAAAATGAGCTAATATTAACATGCTGCCTAATGTTTGCACTGAAGATTATGTCAGGATTTCGAAGGGAGTTAGCATTACCAGGCAAGATTATGAACCTTACATAAAATCTTTTTAAACAGAATTCATCCAAAAATCCTGTCATGTTATTCAGTGTCAACAAGCGAAACAGAAAAATTGTTAGCAAAACAGTAAACATTTTTTCGAAGACGGTGATTTCAAATTCCCTCCAAAAATCCTAGCAGTTTAGCTTCTCAAAGCTATTGGTATCATACGCAGTAAACATGAAAATGAACATATATGATTATAGTATAAAAATCCTCTCAGAATCCTGTTAGGTTAGCTTATCTTAGCTAATCTTGGTAAGAATATAAACCCCAGTAACCAGCACTGTACTGTGACAGGGCCTAAGTCATATATAAAACATTTACATGTATGGCATTTGGCAGGCGCTCTTATCCAGAGTGACTCAACAATTATTCCATTCATACACCTGAGTAACTATGGGGTTAAGGGCCTTGCTTAGGGGCCCAGGGGTGGCCGGGATTTAAACTCATGACCTTTAGAGCTACGCGAAGCTACCACCTCAGAAGTCATGTGTGTGATTCCTGTGTAAGTATAAGCTGCTGTATTAAAACACTATTATTCTTATTCCCACACATGCACTCTGTCTTACTCCTATCGACTTTCATTCCCCTTCTCTCCAGCACGTACCTCCAGCTCTCCAGGCTCTTCTCAACCTGCTCCCTACTCTCACCACAACTCACAATATCAAAGAGCCTATACTATATAACCGTTAAAATGGTACTGCAAATAAAGCTGTTACTCTATACACTTGTTCCTTCGGTAAGCATATATAATGACCTCTTAAATATAGATTAATACTACAGCAGCTCTGTTTTTCCCCTGTACCATGGAGTCTCAGTAACACTCCTCCTCTGGCGTCTGATCCACGCTTCATCGACATTCAGCTCACGGCAGCAGCGTGTCCCGAGCGGAGCGACAGACTGTGTTGTTGATGTGGAAGAGAAACCTGTGGACTGGTTATTAGAGCTCGGCCCGTGTGACTGACAGAGCAAAGTTACATTCTCATTTCCTTGGCCCTTGAAAGGATTGCAATCTTCTTCTCTTTTCGCTGCTGTCCGTCTCCATGTCACTCAGTATACAACAGTTCTGCTGGAGATTTAACCACTCGGCTTTCTCCATTACCCCTCCCCCATCTCTCTTTCTATCTGTCTCTCTCTCTCTCTCTCTCTCTCTCTCTCTCTCTGTATCTATCTCTCCACATAAAACCAAGACATCAAACCTCCCTGGCAGCCCTTTGACATGAGAGCTTCAGCGATAAATTTGAACACATAAATTATATCGAATTTGGATGAGGAATGTGACATTTTCACAGGAAGCACACCCGAATCATTTCAGCACAGGGAGTGACATCATCTTGCACAGATTTTTGAGAAATATCACAAAAAAAGGCTTCTTCATAAGTTCCATCTAGCACACTTATGGGTTTTGAGGAAACCCATATATTTCTCGTGTTTTCTCATTACAAGGAGTTCCAAACACCCATCCACCCATGAACTTCCCAAAGATCCTCATTCATTCCACAATGATATGTTAGGTGTCCAAGCCTATTGAAGACCTTTGGGGTGAATTTGGAGGAACGCTGACTGCACTTCAGGCCTCCTCACCTCTTCACCTACATCAGTACCTGACTTTACAAACACCCTTGTGGCTGAATGAGAACAAATCTCAATAAAATCAAGTGAAACTTCTTTCCAGAAGAGTGGAGATTATAATAAAAGCAAATGAGGACCAAATGTGGATGGAATGGGATTTTAAAAAGAGGCACATACCAATCTTATGGTCTCCATATATTCTTCTTCATCTTCTTAAAAGTAATAAATTGTAATAAACTAGTAAATATTTTATTATTATTATTATTATTATTATTATTATTATTATTATTATTATGCGGGAGGAATAGGGCATATTCATTACATCAGTAGATATAACTCTACCCAGTTTATTAATACTGAATATGGTTTGTACATGTGTACTTGTGTTATCTGCTGGCAATCAAAAGACTCTAAATGTTATTTCCATCTTTCCATACAGATTTCTCCAGGATTACATATTTTCTTTCACCTGGTCAAAATCATCAATCTCAATGTTTGCACTATGCCATGTTTCGCCCCCTCAGCAAGCCTGCTCCTGAGTGACAAGCCTTTCACTGATTCTGTGCTGGGATCAAGATCTATTTACAGGAACTTCGTCTTCAAATGGATGAAGCCTGAGGCCTGAACCTGGTTAGCAGCATTATATGCTGATCAAGTAGTAGCTGTACTTTTGTAGTGTCGAAATAATAATAAAACCATGCTGAAATAAAAAAAAAGACTAGCTAGATAGAACAACTGGACAGGGTTGATTATTTACTTATTTCATCATTTGAAATTTGTGATTATTTTCAGACCTACTGAATTCTTACCGATCCGAGTTAAACATGCTCCCGAGGTACAAGTGACCAGTGTTCCTGTCCCTTTCTTCTCTTCAGATCTTCCAGATTCATCCTGACACTCTACTTAAAACTTAATTTTCCGGTGTCCATGTAACGCTACCTCTAATACTGATTAAATTGCTCCGGCAGCACTTTAGAATGTTCTTGTTTAGTAGTTTCCATGGAGTTGTAGTTCTTTCTTTCGCTAACTACAAATGAGACCAACATGCAACAGCCAATCAGCTTTCTGTTATTAGCATAAATCTCTTTCAGATTGTACCACAGATGTAAAATGTTATTTTATTTTTCAGCTATGTGAAGTGCAAGTTTAGTGATACTCGGCTTTAAAAAAAAAAATATTTAGGGCTCGGTTAAGGCCAGTTGCTAACAATGTATTTGTGTGTGTGTGTTTTTTAAATGTGTGTATCATGATCTAGGTCTTAAATTTCATTTTAATGGTCTTAAAAAAAAAGTCTTAAATTTGACTTTGTGAAACCCTGATATCTCTGTAAAGCTGCTTTAAAAGTTCTCTACAAATAAAAATGAATTAAAATTGAATCGAAATTGCTAATATGCTGACAGGATCTCTGATCATGCTGGTGTACCTGGGTTAGAGTAAAAGATCTTTAGTGGTTTTAGTGTTAGCAATAAGCTAGAAATAAGTTTTTTTTTTGTTTCTGGCTTTTTCAATCTGCACAATCTGCAGGAGTGAAAAAATGAGATTATTGACTCTCGACTCTGTTTTGACGCTCATGTAGACAATAATATATCAATAGCAATCTCAGAAAAAACAAATACTGGTACATGATGCATGATAGATCAAGGTTGAAGTTTTGAAATGTCTTGCTGTCTGGGTGTTCTTGTAGCTCCAGTTAGTCCAAGATAGAAGAAGAATCACACTTAATTTAGCTACAGATGCTACTCTTGAGAAATCAGTGATCCTGAGCCCTGCTCTGTGGAGGTGTCTGATCCATTATGATTCCCTGATGGAGTTCCCATCAATTGGAAGCCACTTGCTGCTGCTGAAGATGGCCTCCAATATGGACAGCCTAAAGATACATGAGATTACTGTGGATTGAACCATTTAAGGCAGTAAGATGGCTTTGAATTGCAGTTCATGAGAACAGATTTGATATCTTCTTCTTCTTCTTTTTTTCTTTCGGCTGCTCCCATTAGGGGTCACCACAGCGGATCATCCGTCTCCATACCACCCTGTCCTCTACATCTGCCTCATTCACACCAACTACCTGCATGTCTTCCCTCACCACATCCATGAACCTCCTCCTTGGTCTTCCTCTTTTCCTTCTTCCTGGTGGCTCCATCCTTAGCATTCTCCTACCAATATAACTCAGGTCCCTCCTCTGCACATGTCCAAACCATCTCAATCTCACCTCCCTCACCTTGTCACCAAAACGTCCAACATAGGCTGTCCCTCTAATAAACTCATTTCTAATCCTGTCCATCCTTGTCACTCCCAACGAAAACCTCAACATCTTCAGCTCTGCTACCTCCAGCTCCACCTCCTGCCTTTTACTCAATGCCACTGTCTCTAATCCATACAACATCACAGGTCTCACCACAGACCTATAAACTTTCCCTTTCATTCTTGCAGATACTCTTCTATCACAAATCACTCCTGTCACTCTTCTCCACCCACTCCACCCTGCCTGCACTCTTTTCTTTACTTCCCTAACACACTCTCCATTACTTTGCACTGTTGACCCCAGGTACCTGAACTCCTCCACCTTCTCCACCTCTTCTCCCTGCAACTGCACCACTCCACTGCCCTCTCTCTCAGTCACACACATGCACTCTGTCTTACTCCTACTGACTTTCATTCCCCTTCTCTCCAGCGCGTACCTCCACCTCTCCAGGCTCTTCTCAACCTGCTCACTACTCTCACCACAAATCACAATATCATCCGCAAACATCGTAGTCCAGTGAGACTCCTGTCTGACCTCGTCCGTCAACCTGTCCATCACCACTGCAAACAGGAAAGGGCTTAGGGCTGATCCTTGATGCAGTCCAACCATCACCTTGAACCAGTCTGTCGTTCCTACTGCACACTTCACTGCTGTCACACTGTCCTCATACATGTCCTGCACCACCCTCACATACTTCTCTGACACACCTGACTTCCTCATACAATACCACAACTCCTCTCTTGGCACCATGTCGTACGCTTTCTCTAAATCAATTCAATTCAATTCATTTTTATTTGTATAGCGCTTTTATCAATGAACATTGTCTTAAAGCAGCTTTACACAGATAATGTGGTGATTAAAAGTGAATATGTTCTTTATAAGTAAGTTTGTCCCTGATGAGCGAGCCGGTGGCGACTGTGGCAAGGAAAAACTCCCATTTGTAGCAGATATACAATGTTGCGGGTGCAGTGTTGATGATCAGAAGCGAACTGTATTCCTGAGTAAGTGTACGAGACTGTTGACATTAACTACAGTCCAATCCATCCTCAAAGCGCCCGTTCTTACTCCGGAATTTCATGGAACCACGCAAGGCGTTGATGAGAAACCGTCCCAAGCTGCACAGAGTGGCCTCCAGTCGAAGAGAACACTATCCAGAGGCAGACCTGGACGAAGTGGGAAGATCCACGGAGGGGAGAGGGGCAGGAACAGTGGTCACTGGAGCCTCAGGAGCAAGTTTAACTCGACCGAGAGAGAGAGAGAGAGAGAGAGAGAGAGAGAGAGAAGAGGGTGACAGGAAGAGAAGGATATGGATTATTAAGTGTCCTTATTGTTGTATGAAAGTTAATGTCACTGTGCAGTTTGGACTCCGGCAAGACTTGCTATGGCAGCATAACTAAAAGGGAGAACCAGAAGGTCATACAGACATGAGGGATCTCTGGGATAAGAGACGACCCCCCACACCACCATCAACAAACCTGAGTGAACGTGTGAATGTGAGGGGACGACAGCATACAAATATCCCAGTTCACCAAACACGTGAACTGTATATATCTATATCCATGTTCCCTCCAGATCTGAGCCTTTACCTAAGAAAAATCTACTGATAAAAGGCTTGACTAAATAAATATGTTTTCAACCTCGACTTGAACACTGAGACTGTGTCTGAGTCCCGAACACTGATTGGAAGGCTGTTCCATAACTGTGGGGCTTTATAAGAGAAAGATCTGCCCCCTGCTGTAGTCTTCATTATTTGAGGAACCAACAGATAGCCAGCACCTTTTGATCTAAGTAGGCGTGGAGGATCATACTGGTACAGAAGTTCACTCAGATACCGTTAAGTGCTTTATACGTCAGTAGTAGTATTTTATAATCAATGTGAGATTTGATTGGGAGCCAGTGTAGACTGATTAAAACAGGGGTGATGTGGTCATATTTTCTAGATCTAGTCTAGTGAGGACTCTTGCTGCTGCATTCTGAACTAACTGAAGCTTATTTATGCACTTACTCGCACACCCAGACATTACAAGCATTACAGTAGTCTAATCTAGAAGTAACAAAAGCATGAACTAGTTTTTTATAAGACCTGAGCCAGGAGAGAGCTGTTCCCTTTATTCCAACAACGTTCTCAAGTCTAGCAAACAGTATAGTGTGATTAATGGTGTCAAAAGCTGCACTGAGGTCGAGCAAAACAAGTAAGGAGACAAAACCCTGATCAGAGGCCAATAACAGGTCATTTACCACCTTAACTAGCGCCGTCTCTATGCTATGATGAGGCCGAAATCCTGACTGATTCATTTCAAAAATGTTATTCATAATTAGGTGTGAGCAGAACTGCTGTGCTACAACCTTTTCTAAAATTTTGGATATAAAGGGGAGATTTGATATTGGTCTGTAGTTGGACAGCTGACATGGGTCAAGGTAAGGTTTCTTAATTAGGGGGTGGATAACTGCCAGTTTGAAGGATTTTGGTACAAAACCAGTGCTAATGGAAGAGTTTATTATTTTTAAAACAGGTTCGATTACCTCTGGAATTATCTGTTTAAAGAAACTTGTAGGCAAGGGATCGAGAATGCAGGTTGATGATTTTGATGAGGAAATTAATTAAATTAAGTCATTCTCATGAATAGGAGTGAAGCTTTATAATTGATTGTCTGCTATAATTACACTGCTGTCTACAGTGTTAGTTGTAAAATAATTTGGATTTATATTAACTGTCTGGATTTCTTGCCTGATGTTTTCAATTTTATTATTAAAAAAGTTCATGAAATCATTACTACCTATTGATGGTGTGCATGTGAGTGCAGTGCTTTTATTCCCTGTTAATTTTGCTACCGTGCTGAATAAAAATCTAGGATTATGCTTGTTATTTTCTATGAGGGTGGAGAAATATGCTGATCTAGCAGCACTAAGAGATTTTCTATAAATTAGGAGGCTCTCCTTCCATGCTATTTGAAATACTGTTAATTTTGTTTGATGCCATTTACGTTCTAATTTCCGAGTGGTCTGTTTTAAGGTGCGTGTATGATCATTATACCACTGTGCTAATTTTTTCTCCCTGATCATTTTGGTCTTAAGGGGAGCTACATCATCTAGAGTATAACGTAACGTTGATGCTAGGTATTCAGTGGCCCAGTCGAGCTCTGCGGGGTCAGACGGAGATCTATCTAATATCATAATTTCTGGAAGATTATTGATAAAACGCGCTGCTGTAGCTGACATGAAAGTACGCTTAACACGATAACGTGGTGAGGTAGTAATGCAATGACTGAGGCAGATTTTAAAAGAGATGAGATAATGGTCTGAAATAGCTTTAGACTGTGGGATTATGACTAAGTTTTTTATTTTTAATCCAAATGTTAACAACAAATCGAGAGTGTGTCCACCACTATGAGTGGGTCCTATAACATTCTGATTAATTCCAACTGAATCTAGAATGGACACAACTGCTGCTCTTAAGGAGTCTTCCTGATTATCAAAATGAATGTTAAAATCACCAATAATTAATGCTTTGTCTAAAGAAGTCGCTAAATTTGTGAGGAAATCTGTAAATTCTATGAGAAAATCAGAGTAGGGCCCTGGGGGTCTATAAATAATAATTAGTCGAATTGACTGGCTAGACCTACTTTTGGACACTGAATATTTTATGCTGGTGTAAAGAACTTCAAATGTTTTACATTTGTGTTTAGTCTTTTGTGTGACGTTTAGATTATTATTATAAATAGCTGCGACTCCGCCTCCTCTGCCATTTAGACGGGGTTGGTGTATGTAACTATACCCAGGAGGACTCGCTTCATTTAATGCTACATATTCATTCGGTTTAATCCACGTTTCTGTCAAACACATTATTTTAAACTCCTGGTCGGTAATCATTTCGTTTATAGTAAGCGCTTTTGATGTGAGAGATCTAATATTCAGCAAACCTATCTTTAGATCAGAGGTGCTGCTGTGCGTTCAGTCCTATTTAATTTAATGTTAATCAGGTTACTAAAACAGACTTTCTGAGAATTCCTATATTTTGGTTTCGTATATGGTTTCGTAAATCCACAAATACACAATGCAATTCCTTCTGTCCTTCTCTATACTTCTCCATCAACATTCTCAAAGCAAATAAGGCATCTGTGGTGCTCTTCCTCAGCATGAAACCATACTGTTGCTCACAGATGGTCACCTCTTCTCTCAGCCTGGCTTCCACTACTCTTTCCCATAACTTCATGGTGTGACTGATCAACTTAATTCGCCTGTAGTTACTGCAGGTCTGCACATCTCCCTTATGCTTAAAGATCGGTACCAGCACACTCCTTCTCCATTCCTCAGGCATCCTCTCACCTTCCAGTATCTTGTTAAACAATCTGGTTAAAAACTCCACTGCCATCTCTCCTAAACATCTCCATGCTTCTACCGGTATGTAATCTGGTCCAGTCGACTTTCCACTCTTCATCCTCTTAATCGCTGCTCTCACTTCCTCCTTACTAATCCTATCCACTTCCTGCTTCACTAACTCCACATCATTCAACCTTCTCTCTCTCTCATTTTCAAGTCAAGTCAAGTCAAGAAGCTTTTATTGTCATTTCAACCATATATAGCTGATGCAGTACACAGTGAAATGAAACAACGTTCCTCCTGAACCCAGGTGCTACATAAGACAACATAAAACAAACAGTCACAGAACAGAAAAACACAGGGCCGAGAACTAAGATCCTCGCCACATAAAGTGCATGTGTGCAGCTGGTGCAAACAGTGCAAAAGACAACACAAGACAGTGCAAGACAACACAGGACAATGCAGGACAATACACAATACACAAAATATAAAAATAAAAATAGAAATAGCTCCGCCAGTAAAACCTGTCGTGACAGAATAAGGTGCAATGTAAACAGAAAAATGTAAACAGAATTTGTGCAATTCAGCAGTAGCAGCAATCAAAATAAAGTGAACAGTGACCAAAGGATTTGGACAGAATATTGTGCAAAAGAACAAGTCCCGGAAGATCAGCAACAAACGGCATGTAAACATTTTGCGATAATGAAAAGTGTGATTGGTATTGAAACCTGGGTGTGTGAAGTGTATGATGTGTGTTGAGTCCGGTTTGTACAGATCAGTCACACAATTGTGTGTAAGTGTGTGTGTGTGTGTGTGTGTGTGTGTGTGTGAGAGAGAGAGTTCAGTTCAGTTCTTTGTTGAGGAGCCTGATGGCTTGCGGGAAAAAACTGTTGCACAGTCTTGATGTGACGGCCCGAATGCTTCGGAACCGTTTCCATGATGGTAGGAGGGTGAAGAGTGTGTGTGACGGGTGTGTGTGGTCATCCACAATGCTGTGTGCTTTGCGGATGCAGCGTGTGGTGTAAATGTCCATGATAGAGGGGAGAGAGACTCCGATGATCTTCTCAGCTGTCCTCACTATCCTCTGTATTGTCTTGCGATCCGAGACGGTGCAGTTCCCAAACCAGGCAGTGATGCAGCTGCTCAAGATGCTCTCGATGGTCCCTCTGTAGAACATGGTCAGGATGGGGGGAGGGAGATGAGCTTTCCTCAGCCTTCTCAGGAAGTAGAGACGCTGCTGGGCTTTCTTGGTGATGGAGCTGGTGTTAAGTGACCAGGTGACCATTTTCCTCATTCATCAGCTGCTCAAAATACTCCCTCCACCTTCTCAACACACTCTCCTCACTAGTCAACACATTTCCATCTCCATCCTTTATTGCTCTAACTTGCAGCACATCCTTCCCAGCTCGGTCCCTCTGTCTGGCCAATCGGTACAACTCCTTTTCTCCTTCCTTAGTGTCCAACTTCTCCTACAGCTCCTCGTATGCCCTTTCCTTGGCTTTCGCCACATCCCTCTTTACCTGCTGCCGCATCTCCTTGTACTCCTGCCTACTTTTCTCATCACCATGTCAATCCCACTTCTGTTTTGTTAACCTCTTTCCCCTTATGCTCTCCTGCACTTCCTCATTCCACCACCACGTCTCTTTGTCTTCCTTTCTATTTCCAGATGTCACACCAAGTACTTTTCTAGCTGCCTCCCTCATCACTCCTGCAATAGTTACCCAATCATCCAGCACCTCTTCACCACCACCGAGCCCCTGTCTGACCTCTTCCCTGAATCTCACACTACACTCTTCCTCCTTCAGTTTCCACCATCTTATTCTTCTTTCAGTCCTCACTCTCCTCCTCTTCTTCTTCGCCTCCAAAACCATCCTACAGACCACCATCCGATGCTGTCTAGCTACACTGTCCTCCGCCAACACCTTACAGTCTCCAATCTCCTTCAGGTTGCATCTCCTACATAGAACATAATCCACCTGTGTGCACCTTCCTCCACTCTTATAGGTCACCCAATGATCCTCCTTCTTCTTAAAATACGTATTCACCCCTGCCATTTCCATCCTTTTAGCAAAATCTACCACCATCTGCCCTTCGACATTCCTCTCCTTTAGGCCATACCTACCATCACCTCCTCATCAACTCTGTTCCCTTCACCTACATGTCCATTAAAGTCACCAATCGTTCATTTCTAGGTACACCATCCACCACTTCATCTAATTCACTCCAGAATCTTTCCTTCTCCTCCATCTCACAGCCGACTTGTGGAGCATAGGCACTGATGACATTTATCATCATCCCTTCAACTTCCAGCTTCACGATCATCACCCTATCAGAAACTCTCTGCACCTCCACTACACTCTTACTGTACTCTTCCTTCAGAATCACCCCTACACCATTTCTCTTTCCATCCACACCATGATAAAACAGTTTAAACCCACCTCCAATGTTTCTGGCCTTACTCCCTTTCCACTTGGTCTCCTGAACACACAACATATCTACCTTTCTCCTCTCCATCATATCAGCTCCCTCTCTCCCTTTTCCAGTCATAGTGCCAACATTTAAAGTACCAACCTTAACCTCTACTCTCCTACACTTCTCCTTTCCCTGTCGCCTCTGTAGACATCTTCCACCTCTCCTTCTCCTCCTTCGGCCAACAGTAGCCCAATTTCCACCGGTACCCTGTTGGCCAACGATACCTGTGGCGGTCGTTGTTAACCCGGGCCTCGACCGATCCGGTATGAAATTCTTAATCGTGACCCGCATATTCGATTTGGCACATGTTTTACGCTGGATGCCCTTCCTAACGCAACCCTCCCCATTTATCCGGGCTTGGGACCGGCACTAAGAGTGCACTGGCTTGTGCCTCCCTAATGGCTGGGTTAAGAACAGATTTGATATGATGTGCTAAATCTACAATTTCCCCATCAGTTCCCTCACGTCTGGAGTGGTGAAGAGCTGAAACCTTTAACAAAGTGGACTTCATTATAAAATAATAATTTATTTTATTTCCAAAAAAGGAAAGAACAGGAAAGGAAGAAAATAATAAATAAAGCCATAAATTAGAGAAAAAGAAGGAAGAAAAGTAAAAGGTAGGAAGTAAGCAGAGATGTCAAAAGTACACACATCCTTCACTCAGTAGAAGTGCAGATACTGATGTTTTAAAACACTCTGGTACAAGCTAAAGTTCTGACTACACTTTTTTACTCAAGTTAAAGTAAAGAAGTTTGGGCTTTGACATGTACTTCAGTAAAAGGTAGACATTACTACTACCTGTTTTAGTGTCACGCTGGTAACTGAACCTCGCATCATAATTATATATTGATGTAAAAAAGTAATGGAGAGTGTGATAGAGAAGTGAAGAAAAGAGTGCAGGCAGGGTGGAGTGGGTGGAGAAGAGTGATAGCAGGAGTGATTTGTTATAGAAGAGTATCTGTGAGAGTGAAAGGGAAAGTTTATAGGACTGTGGTGAGACCTGAGATGTTGTATGGTTTAGAGACAGTGGCTTGGGACAGTGGATTGAGATGGTTTGGACATGTGCAGAGGAGGGACATGGGGTATATCAGTAGGAGAATGCTGAGGATGGAGCCACCAGGAAGGAGGAAAAGAGGAAGACCAAGGAGGAGGTTTATGGATGTGGTGAGGGAAGACATGCAGGGAGTTGGGTTGAAAGAGGCAGATGTAGAGGACAGGGGGGTATGGAGACTAATGATCCGCTGTGGCGACCCGTAATGGGAGCAGCCGAAAGAAGAAGATGTAAATAATTTTTTCATTTTGTTACCTAATGAATGTATCCAGGATAAACATCCACCATATACAGTAGAACACAGAAAACTGTGCACAATGAAAAGAAAGAATAATGATCATGTGAAGAGAATAAAACTAAGGTCTGGTTTAAAAATGTAAGAAGTAGAAAGTCCAAATATTTGTGTCAAAAATGTAATGAGGGAAAGTAAAAAGTTGTCTGAAAAAAATATAGTGAAAAAATCTAGTTCAGTAATGAAGTATTTGTACTTCATTGAAGTAAGGGATTACTAAAGGCAGTAAGGTGTTAGGAAGGACAATAGGAAGGAAGGAAGGAAGGAAGGAATGAATGAATGAATTGGACATAAAAACAGCCAAGACTGTGAATACATTTGTTGGCTAAATGAAACCTGCTTTTTGAAAGTCTCTCATTTTATTTTAAGTTTATATTTCATACACAGACATTAAATAGAACCCTTTATCTAAACGTGTTGCTCTTGTTCGGTTGCTGCCATTGGACCTTTTTAATTGTGTTCATTATTTAATACAAAAGGCCGGTAGGAGGCAAAATCTTAATTGTCCTAAATTACAGCTCCTTGCTAATTTCCTTGCAATGACACACAGTGTCACATTCCCATGTTCCTCTTTCAGCCTCCACACAAAAGGCTACATGGTTAGTTCATTTTATCACATTGCAATTTAGTAGAAATCGACTCATGTAAGTGTGAAAAGTGGCTCACACAATGGGGATGATGGAGGCAGTAATATTTTTAAACCCACATGTACCCCTGTACAAAATTAATATTTTAAATATTATATTTATTTATACGACAGTCTCGATCCCTTTACATTTCAGAATAAATAAAAAGCACTTGGAACTAATTTATTCTCTAACCTTTTTATTTATACAAAACCTGCCATCAGTACTTTTATATATTACATTAAATGTGTATATTAATTTAACTTTAACTTTAACTTAGGTCAATAGTAAAATAATTATAAAAAAAAAAAAAGAAACAAAAAAGCAAAAAGGTATGAAAGCTAATCTGAACCAGCTTCTTCTTCATGTCATTAGCTAGGCTACACTATAAAATAATCATTTGCTTTATGATAATGTTTTTCTCATTACTTTAAAATTACTTTAGTAGGTTTAAGATTATAATTTAATTATAAATAACACACATAGACACACTGACTAAATCACCCAGGACTTTTATTAATTTGTTCTGTAAATTATTTACAGTAACACACTGGCCACTATTTGGAATAATAAACATTTTTGTGGACCCTGTACAGTAAAATGGTGTAAAATGTCATTTGGCATCTGCGATTGCTGTTTTTATATACAGGCTTTAACTTTTTCTTTAGTATTTTTAAAGTCGTCACGATGCTCACCATGTTTTGGCAGAATAAGGCTTGTTTACTTTTATAATCAAAAATACATGAAGACGGCTCATATAGCTGCATCACAAGCTGCGGTTTTATTGAGTACCTGTGTAGCTTCTCGCTTAGAAACCTCCAAAGGATGCATTCGTTTTTGCCGTCACCAAAATGCATTCAGACGGTGGGAACTTGCATTAAAAGGTGATATTAACCGGTTCCACTTCAGGCGAGTGACAGTTATTTTTATCCAGTGGATAAACAGCCGTGTCTTATGGTGCCTGTCTTGACTGGTGAACTAGTGTGTAGATTTGTAAGGGTTATGGAGGCCCCCATCCTCTACAACTGCTCCACTCATCCCTCCATCCTCTACCACTGCTCCACTTACCCCTTTACCCTCTACCACTGCTCCACTCATCCTTCTACCCTCTAAAACTACTCCACTTATCCCTCTATAATCTACAACTGCTCCACTCATCCCTCCATCCTCTAACACTGCTCCACTCATCCCTCCATTCTAACACTACACCACAATCCCTTCATCCTCTACAACTACATCACACGTCCTCAATCATCTAACACTGCACCACGCTTGCTTTATCCTCTGTATCAAGACATCTTTCAAATGTCATACATGTAAATAGATCCAAAATTGACTTTTCAAACTAATACATCCATAAACCTCCTTCATGGTCTTCCTTTTTTCCTTCTTCCTGGCAGCTCCATCTTTAGCATACTCCCACCGATATACCCCATGTCCCTCCTCTGCACATGTCCAAACCATCTCAATCATATCTCCCTCACTTTGTCTCCAAAACGTCCTACATGTGTTGTCCCTCTAATAAACTAATTTCTCATCCTGTCCATCATCGTCACTCCCAACGAAAACCTCAACATCTTCAGCTCTGCTGCCTCCAGCTCCACCTCCTGTCTTTTACTCAATGCCACTGTCTCTAAACCATACAACATCTCAGGTCTCACCACAGGTCTATAAACTTTCCCTTTCACTCTCACAGACACTCTTCTATTGCAAATCACTCCTGCTATCACTCTTCTCCACCCACTCCACCCTGCCTGCACTCTTTTCTTCACTTCTCTAACACACTATCCATTACTTTGCACTGTTGACCCCAGGTACCTGAACTCCTCCACCTTCTCCACCTCTTCTCCCTGCAACCGCACCACTCCACTGCCCTCCCTCTTATTCACACACATGTACTCTGTCTTACTCCTACTGACTTTCATTCCCCTTCTCTCCAGCATGTACCTCCACCTCTCCAGGCTTTTTTTAACCTGCTCCCTACGCTCACCAAAAATCACAATATCATTCGCAAACATCATAGTCCACAGGGAGACTCCTATCTTACCTCGTCCTTCAACCTGTCCATTATCAATGCAAACAGGAAAGGGCTCAGAGCCGATCCTTGATGCAGTCCAACCTCCACCTTGAACCAGTCTTTTGTTCCTACTGCACACTTCACTGCTGTCAAACTGTCCTCATACATGTCCCGCACCACCCTTACATAGTCAAGTCAAATCAAGTTTATTTCTACTGCGCTTTTCACAACAGACATTGTCTCAAAGCAGCTTTACAGAAAACAACAGTTAAGGTGAATGAAGTGCATTTATCCCTGATGAGCAGCCATTCCGACCGTGGCAAGTAAAAACTCCCTTAGATGTTATGAGGAAGAAACCTTGAGAGGAACCAGACTCAAAAGGGGAACCCATCCTCATTTGGGTGACATCAAGAGTGTGATTATAGTCTTTAAACAATACAGAACACTGGAGAGTGAGAACTAACATGAGCACTGGAATGTAAGATTATAAGTAATGTTCTTTCTACAGTCTTATACAGTCATTGTGGTTATAAAACTAGGAGCTACTGAGCAACTCATAAAATAGCTCAACATTTGCGATCATCACAGATCCAACACCAGCTTCTCCATGCCAGAGCCTTTAAACACTCCAGGAGGTCCAATGTCAAAACTCCACACATGAAGTGGGATCCAATTGGCACTGGTATGTCTCTAGATGGTACAGGATGTTTGCTGGGTCGACATCTACTTCTTTAAAGGTCCATAATCTTCATGAGGTGGGACATGACTGGGGCTGGAGCAACCTCAGGATGCCTCAGGATCTACATACTTCTCTGACACACCTGACTTCCTCATACAATACCACAACTCCTCTCTCGGCACCCTGTCATACGCTTTTTCCAAATCCACAAACACACAATGCAACTCCTTCTGACCTTCTCTATACTTCTAAATCAACATTCTCAAAGCAAATAATGCATCTGTGGTGCTCTTCCTCAGCATGAAACCATACTGTTGCTCACAGATGGTCTCCTCTCAGCCTGGCTTCCACTACTCTTTCCCAAACCTCCATGGTGTGACTGATCAACTTTATTCCCCTGTAGTTACTGCAGGTCTGCAATATATTTTCACTTTGGAAGCTGTGTTGACTTCCAAAGTCACCTTGACTTTAAAGTAAAAAATAAAGAATAAATAATGAGACCTCGTGTTTTTCCTATGATCGTTAGAAAATGTGGATTCTCTTCAGAACATGTCATTTTAAGAGTAATGCAAATATTTTCGATGTGAATGTCTTCGGTTTGATTAAAAGTTTTGTTTAGGTTTATTAATGTTTAACATTATTTCTCTGAAACAGGGACATGTTTAAAGTCTATTAACCATTACTTTTTTCCCTTTAAATCTATGCTCCTTAAAAAGTTGTTTATCAGCCAAAAGAAAGCTCAATCAGCTATGACCTGACCTGAAGCCTTTTCTTCAGGGTGTTGCAATATAGAGCAAATAAATGATTTCCACATATAACCTCATTCTTATCCGGGGAGAACATTCTTCAGAACTGATTTTACTGAGCTTATAAACAAGTCAATAAATTGTGGTTAATAATCACAGCAAGAAAAAAAAAAAAACTCCTAATAAATGCTTCCAGAAATTTACATAGATTACATTAGTCACAACGTAAAGCACAAAAGGTTTGATCTTGGTTCTCTGATATAAAATCCTGGAACACTCTGAAGACGTTTATTACTCAGAATGAGAGCACTGGTTTTCCTTGCATTCTTTCTGTACCAGTGTACTGTGGTACAAGGTGTTGATTTTCTCATCGAGCTCCATGAAATCAAATCTCTTTTGAAGGACCAGAAAGCTCTTTTGGAAGAGCTAAAGAACCAAGGACAAGGAAATGGTAAGTAGGGAAAAAAAATTAAGCAGATAGAAAGCAGCTTTAAAAATATAACTGAATATTTATTCTGATTAATGGTTGCTCAGTGGTTAAGATGTTAACGTTCCACTAGATTTTGGAGTGTGCTTGTGTAGATTTGTGCTCATTCAGCCACAAGGTCTGGGGTACAGTCACTATTCACATTCATCCCAAAGGTGTTCAATAGGATGGAGCTCTATAGCAGTGGATCTTCCACTGGAACCCATGTATAGCATATCTTTATGGAGCTGGCTTTGTGCACAGGGGCATTATCATGCTGAAACAGTTTTGGGTCTCCTAGTTCAAGTGAAGGGAAAAATTGTGTGCCTCAATTTTGTAGCTTGTGTGCCTCAAGATTTATGGTAAACGTTTGAGAAAGAACCACATATGGCTGGAAAAGTCAGGCGTCTCAATACTTTTGACAATAGTTAAATTATAGCTAAGCATACCAAAGAAAATAATAATAGCAAAGCACTAGCAGAAATTTGTGTCCTATTAAACCTTTCCTATTTTAAACCCACACTTAAGTTAAAAACAGTATCATTGCAATTCAAAATAGCACACGAGCTACACGAATAAAGAAAACAGATTGACAGGATGACGTTATTAAATTGTATTTATAATGCACATCTAACAGTGTTATGAGCTCTTTATCTGAAAATGCATGCATAAGAATCTAAACGTTCACGAATTTTCTGCATATATTTTAACCAAGGTGTCCAGGTCCTTCTTATGTAATGCAGTTATTCATTAACTGGAGCTGAATCTGAGTGGACAGTGTATTTTTTTATGATGTTTCTGTCTGCTTGCTACCTTACAGGATACTCATGCATTACTGAAATTCGGGATCAGCTTAATGAGTTGAAATCCACAGTGGCAGAACAGAAGGTGAAGCTGGAGGCTCTTCAGAAACAGCTAGCAGGTAAAAGCAGAGATAGATTAACCAGTGGTGGACGAAGTACACAAACCATGTTCTTGAGATAAAGTAGAGATACAGTAGGTAACATATGACTCCAGTAAAATTGTCCCTTTAAACGTTCATTTGAGTAGAAGTACAAAAGTATTTGCCCTCAAATGTGCTTAAGCATCCAGAGTACTATGATTTATTATGTCTGTAAATGTTTCTATCATTATTTCTATCACACGACTCTTTGTTCAAAGACTCGAATGTTCCTCCCAGCACACTGATCTATTGATAGAAACTGGTACCACCTTCTCTCAGAATGAGAGGTAAGTACACTTCAAGGCTCTTCTCTGTTCTGGCACCGAGGTGGTGGAATGAACTTCCCCTAGATGTCCGTACAGCGGAGTCCCTGACTATCTTCAAGCGACGACTGAAGACCTACCTCTTCCTGAAACAAATAAATTAAATTAGCACTTTCCAAGTTTGTAGAATTCTAGGGTTATATTTATATTAAGTTTGTAATCTGGCGTACCAGTGTAGATTTATTCATTACTAGATACTCAAATCACTTTTGTACGTCGCTCTGGAAAAGGGCGTCTGCTAAATGCCCCAAATGTAAATGTAAATAGAATGATATTAATGAGTCAAACACCGATTGATTTCTATTCAAATTATCATGAGCCCAAGACCTTCTTTTCAACGACATCAAAAAATATTGCACAAATAAGGTCACAAGTGTTGTGACAAGTTCGAGTCAGGAGTTTCTTCATCATTTATTCCTCTCTAAATGTTCTGCTTGCTGACAGTTTAGTATGTGATTTTTGAACATCCCACTTCCCATTCAGTCCCTATTTGCTGTTATAAAAACCTCCGCTCTTCTGAGAAAGATGTTCCACTTTAAGTTGGAGTGTGCTTGTAGAGATTTGTGCTCATTCAGCCACAAGGGTGTTAGTAAAGTCAGGTAGTGATGTAAGTGAATTGAGGAAGCCTGGGGGTGCAATCAGCATTCACATTCACCCCAAAGGTTACAGTGAGTAGTGTTTCAGAGCTCTATAGCAGGCCACACAAGATCTTCCACTCCAAACCATGCAAACTATATCTTTAAGGAGCTGGCTTTGTGCCCAGAGACATTATCATGCTGGAACAGGTTTAAATTTAGAGTTCGAGTGAAGATTTAATGCAACCACTTCTAAAGAATTCTGATGCAATTGTGTGCCTCCAACTTTGTGGAAACATATTGGGGAAGATAGTGTTGTTCATATAGTCTAGGTAGATATATGGATGGATGGATTGTTGGATTGGTGATAAATGGATTAATGGATCGATAAATAGATGGATGGATGGATTGGAGGATAGATGAATGAATAGATTTTTTATTCCAGAGTGAAATTCAAAGTTAACATACAAAGTTACAGTTATAGTAGGTACAAGCACCGTCCTGTGCAACTCGTTTCTACAGATGAGCTGTATGAATCTTCAGCTAAATGAGTTCTGTTGTTCCATCAGTAGGTCATGAAGGTGATCCTGTTTATTACGTGTCCTCGATTTCACCAGAACTTCAAAATGATCCAGTAAGCATTGCAAGAATAAGATTCATTCATTCATTCATTCATTCATTTTCTCCCGCTTATCCGTAATTCGGGTCGTGGGGGCAGCAGTCTCAGCAGGCCCCTGCCTCCGACTGCTGCCCAATCCTCTCAGCACCGTCCCTTATGGTCCCTCCTGCAGGTGGTGAGCCCACGGGAAGATAAGATTATTAATCAGATTATAAGATTTTCTGCAACTTGCCTTTGGTTACCACAGACTGGTGAAAGACCTCTAAGATCTTACTGCAAACATTAAAGATCTGGGCTTCCTCTGCAAGTAAAGTTTGCTCATCCCTTTCCTGTACACAACCTCTGTGTTGATAATCTAATCCATCTTTTTGTCGAGACAGAATATATTGTAGAACTTTGAAATAAGATCCTGCTGCATAAATCACATTTTGCTAATATTTTTGTCTGATTTGCTTTATTTGTTTTACAGATAAACCTACGGTTGCCTTCTCAGCTTCACTTATAGGCCACGGCGGTCAGACCCTGGGAGGATATTCAACCGAGGAAATCCTGAAGTTCCAGAAAGTTTTCACGAACGTCGGAGGTGCCTACAGTATCACTACTGGTACTGTACGCTTAAGATCATTCAGTCAGTTACAACAAATTTGCCATAGCAACTATATCCCATTTAATGTCTCTGACACAAACATTTGGCAGCTTGGTGGTGCTAGGATTTAAACTAACACCTTCACCACTGAGCTACCACAAAGGTTTGTGGCCATGCAATTGTAAGATTGGTATGTGCTTTCTGAACATCCCATTCCAACTTTATTGCCCATTTACACTTACGATAAAAGATTTTCCATGCGATTTTTCTAGAGATTTGTTCTCATTCAGCTACAAGAGTGTTAGTAAATTTAGGTACTGATGTAGGTGAAGTAAGGAGGCCTGGGGTGCAGTCAGCGTTCACATTCATCCCACAGGTGAATCAGGTTGGGGTCAAAGCTCTATAGCAGACCACTCAAGATCTTCCACTTCAACCCATGAAAACTTTATTTTCACTGATCTGGATTTGTGCACAGGATCATTGTCATGCAGGGACAGGTTTGGGTCTTTTAGTTCAAGTGAAGAGAAAATCTCGTGCTATTGCATCCAAAGGCGTTCTATACAATTGTGCGCCTCCAATTTTGTGGCAACAGCTTGCGGAAGAACCAATTATGGCTTGAAAAGTGAGGTGTTGCAATACTTCTGTCCATATAGTGTAAGTTTGTAGCTTAAGCTGTCTCTTAACAGCAAATCTAAATACATTTATAAGCTGTGTCTGATTTTTATTTGATAATAAGTACTAATAAGTACATGCAGTATGGCTGGAAAAGTCAGGTGTCCCAATACTACAAATTTGTCTCTTCTTCTTCTTCTTCTTCTTTCGGCTTCTCCCATTAGGGGGCGCCACAGCGGATCATCCGTCTCCATACTCCCCTGTCTTCTACATCTGCCTCTTTTACCCCAACCACCTGCATGTCTTGGTTGCCTTGGCCTTCCTCTTTTCCTCCTTCCTGGTGGCTCCATCCTTAGCATTCTCCTACCGATATACCCCATGTCCCTCCTCTGCACATAATATTTATATTATAGAGGTTATTAAAACATAAAATAGGGACTAATTGTGGAATTAAATGATCATAAGCCACACATACTAATCTTATAGTCTGGTTGCCACAAACGTTTGTTCATATACTGTATATAAGTACATTATTAATATTCTAGCAGTGTCTGATTTCTAATTTAAAGATACTTTCTTTACGCAGGAAAGTTTACCGCTCCTGTGAAAGGCGTGTACTATTTTAGCTTCACGGCTTTCGCAAACGGAAAATCCAGCATGGGCGTGCACCTGCGCAAAAATGGCGAGCAAATAGTGGCTACCTACGATTACAACAGTAACCACAAAGACGTGAACGGCGCAAACAGGGCCGTGCTCATGCTGGAAAAGGGAGACGAAGTGTACATCGGGCTCTGGAGCGGTCTGCACATTTTTGACAGCTACAACAGCGTCAGCACCTTCTCTGGGTTCCTGATTTTCCCATCGGAATAAAAATCGTTCCATTGTATTGACATTAAAACAAATGCAAATATATTAGAAAGCGATCGGAATGCAATAAAAAAAAAATCAGAAATGCTTATAAAATTTAAATAATTTGCTTGATTTTAATTTGAGATTGAACAACTTTTGAGCCTTAACTAAAAAGTATTTAATTACTGTAATTGTTTTTTTTATTTAATTAAATTTAATTTTGGTTTATTTAAACCAATTTCTTTATTAGAACTTAATATCTTTATTTCATAATTTATATAATGTAATTTTTTTTTTATCCTTTGATTCCCTTCTAATGTTTTTGTTTCTTTGTTAAGCACTTATAATGTGATTTTAATGATGCTTTTAAAGTTCTATAAAATAAAATTATACAAAATGCAAAAATATTTTTTTTTTATATATATCATACATATAACATAACATCATAAAATTATTATACCGATTTTTTTTTCCTACAACTCCATGGTTTTGTGTTCGACCCCAAATTCAATGACTGTCTATACAAAGATTCACATAATTACTAGGTAATTTGCTCCAGGATCTCCAGTTTTCTTCTCAAAAATTATTCCATGTAAATACACTGCCCTTAATTCTCACTAGGTGTGAATGACTGTGTGAATGAGTGTGTGGATTGTGCTCTGTGAACACTGATATAGTTTATGAGTAAATACACAATATTGCCAACCTCACTTTTACAGCCATATGTGGTTCTTTTCCAAAGTTGGAGGCACACGATTTTACAGGGCGTAGTTGGATGCAGAAGCATGACATTTTTCATTCATTTGAACTAGAGGACGCAAACCTGTTCCAGCATGACAATGCTCCTGTGAACAAAGCCAGCTCCATGAAGACATGCTTTACAAGGGGTGGAGTTTTAACACACTTGTGGCTGAATGAATATGACACAAATCTTCGCAGAATTTAGAGGAACATCTTCCCAGAAGAGTGGAGTTTATTATACGAGTAAACAGGGACTAAATGTGGAATGCCATGTTCAAAAAGCAATCTTACGGTCAGGTGCCCACAAAACTTGCATATAAAGTAGATTTCTGAGGAACTATATAGACTGACTGATTCCTATATTAGCTAATGTGTAATAATAAGGAAGGAGTAAGTTATTCGCTAGGGGTCTTACAGGTCCGATTCACAGAAATTATTTTAAAATACTGATACTATTATTATTATTATTATTATTAATAACTCTGACATGACTTCACAGAGGCTTCAGCAGAACGGTAATCAGGTTTACAAACCATCTGATTCACCAAAAGTGGATCTTGTGTACTCGTGGACTCCGTCGTTTATTTGCTTTGGTAAATGAGTTTGTGTGTACATTTCCCCCCAGGCACAAATCTGCTCCTCTTCTGGGTTCAAAATCATCCTCATCAGTTTAGCGCCGCTAATCTCCCCTGGTTGAGGATGTAATTATGCAGTGGCGTGCAGATGGCAGGCGACGAGAGCGAAACGGAGAACTCGCGTTTCCTCTGCACATGTGCGCACAGCAAGACATCATCTCTACTCCCTTTGACATCTTTCAAGCCAAAAACTAAAGAACCCTAATAACGGTTACGTAATGTGACAATTAGATGTGAATATTTGTACTCTGTGAAAAAAGCTAAAAGTTATATATTGTTTTACTCAAACTATTATCCCCAATGTTACTAACACTGCACTCCTTATTTCCCCCATGTTCACAGGGTCAGGGAATTTATATTCTCTCTTCTCAACCTGCTCCCTACTCTCACCACAAAGCACAATATTATCCGCAAACATCATAGTCTACGGAGACTCCTGTCTGACCTCATCCATCAAGCTGTCCATCACCACTGCAAACAGGAAAGGGATCAGAGCCGAGCCTTGATGCAGTTTCACCTCTACCTTGAACCAGTCTGTCGTTCCTAATGCACACTTTACTGCTGTCACACTGTCCTCATACCATGTCCTGCACCACCCTCATACTTCTCTGACACACCTGACTTCCTCATACAATACCACAACTCTTCTCTCCACCCTGTCGTTTCGCTTTCTCTAAATCAACAAACACACAATGCAACTCCTTCTGACCTTCTCTATATTTCTTCATCAACATTCTCAAAGCAAATAAGGCGTCTGTGGTGCTCTTCCTCGGCATGAAACCATACTGTTGCTCACAGATGGTCACCTCTTCTCTCAGCCTGGCTTCCACTACTCTTTCCCATAACTTCATGGTGTGACTGATCAACTTAATTCCCCTGTAGTTACTGCAGGTCTGCACATCTCCCTTATTCTTAAAGATCGGTATCAGCACACTCCTTCTCCATTCCTCAGGCATCTTCTCACCTTCCAGAATCTTAAACAATCTGTTAAAAAACTCCTCTGCCATCTCTCCTAGACATCTCCATGCTTCTACCGGTATGTCATCTGGTCCAACCGACTTTCCACTCTTTATCCTCTTAATCGCTGCTCTCACTTCCTCCTTACTAATCCTATCCACTTCCTGCTTCACCAACTCCACATCATCCAACCTTCTCTCTCTCTCATTTTCCTCATTCATCAGCTGCTCAAAATACTCCCTCCACCTTCTCAACACACACTCCTCACTACTCAACACATTTCCATCTCCATCCTTTATTGCTCTAACATGCAGCACATCCATCCCAGCTCGGTCCCTCTGTCTGGCCAATCGGTACAAATCCTTTTCTCCTTTGTAAGTGTCCAAGTTCTCATACAGCTCCTCATATGCCTTTTCCTTGTATTTGCTACATCCCTCTTTACCTGCTGCAACATCTCCTTGTTCTCCTACCTACTTTTCTCATCTCTCTGTTGATCCCAATTCTGTTTCTCCGACCTCTTTCTCATTATGCTGTCCTGCACTTCCTCATTCCACCACCACGTCTCTTTGTCTTCCTTTCTATTTTCAGATGACACACCAAGTACCTTTCTAGGTGTCTCCCTTATCACTTCTGCAGTAGTTGCCCAATCATCCAGCTCCTCCTCACCACCACCGAGCCCCTGTCTAACCTCTTCCCTGAATCTCACACTACAGTCTTCTTCCTTCAGTTTCCACCATCTTATTCTTCTTTCAAACCTCACTCTTATTCTTCACCTCCAAAACCATCCTACAGACCACCATCTGATGCTGTCTAGCGTTACTGTCCCCTGCCAACACCTTACAGTCTCCAATCACCTTCAGGTTGCATCTCCTACATAGAACATAGTCCACCTGTGTGCACCTTCCTCCACTCTTATACATCACTCTATGATCCTCCTTCTTCTCAAAATAATTACTTACCATTGCCATTTTCATCCTTTTAGCAAAATCTACCACCATCTGCCCTTTCACATTCCTCTCCATAAGGCCATACCTACCATCACCTCCGTTCCCTTCACCTACATGCCCATTAAAGTCTGCCTCAATTAACAATCTTTCATTCCTAGGTACACCATCTACCACTCCATCTAACTCACTCCAGAATTTTTCTGTCTCCTCCATCTCACAGCCGACTTGTGAAGCATAAGCACTGATGACATTTATCATCACCCCTTCAGTTTCCAGCTTCATGTTCATCAACCTATCAGAAACTCTCTTCCCCTCCATTACACTCTTACTAACTTTTCCTTCAGAATCACCCCTACACCATTTCTCTTTCCATCCACACCATGATAGAACAGTTTAAACCCACCTCCAATGTTCCTGGCCTTACTTCCTTTCCACTTTGTCTCCTGAACACACAACATATCTACAGGAAAATCATTGCTGTCCATTCGGCACCCGCCTGGCTGTCGTGTTCGGAGCACTTGCCTGGTTTTGTGAATGGGACGTGATGCCGATGTCACAGTACCAACATTTAAAGTACCCACCCTAACCTCCACTCTCCTACACTTCTCCTTTCCCTGATGTCTTTGTAGATGTCTTTCTCCTCTCCTTCCCCTCCTTTGGCCAACAGTAGCCCAATTTCCACTGGTACCCTGTTGGCTAACGATACCTGTGGCGGTCATTGGTAACCTTGACTGATCTGGTATGAAATTCTGATTCCTGATCTGGCACATGTTTTACTCTGCAGGCCCTTCCTAGCTCAACCCTCCCCATTCATTCGGGCTTGGGACCTTGAGTGCACTGGCTTGTGCAACCGTAATGGCTGGGTTTATTGGGACACATGAGTATTCCAGCCATATGTGGTTCATCTCCATCCTGTTACCGAGAGGTTAAAGCAGATAAAATTTCCCTTCATTTGAAGTAAGAGACCCAAAACCTGTTCCAGCATAACAGTTGCACCGTGCACATCCAGCTCCATGAATAGTTTGGAGTGGAAGCTCTTCTACTATAGGGCTCCAAAACCTATTGAACGCTTCTGGGATGTATTGGAATGCTGACTGCACCCTAGGCCTCCTCATCTCACCTACATCAGTACCTGACATTAGTAACACCCTTGTAGCTGAATGAACAAAAAATCTCCATAAAAACCGAAAGAATGGAGGTTATTAATACAGCAAATAGAGACTAAAGGTGGAATGGGATGTGCTCAAAAACACATATATACACACTTATGGGGAAGTGTCCAAAATGATTGATAATGTAACACTTTAGGTTTTTGATGTAGTGAGATTGATATTCAACCCTCTAATTACAGTCTAATTGTGACGTATTAGTTTTAGTTTCTTTAGATCCAGTTTAATACACTTCACTTCTCAAACACCAGCATTGCTGAATTTCATCATCAAAGCCTCTACTCTGGCTTACAGCAAATGAATTCGGTTCGCATTTTACACCAGAGGAAATGTGTAATACCCCTTCAGTGCCATCTTACGGGGAAAATAACATTACAAATATTTTTTCTCTTTCATACGTTCAGAGAGAGTTAAAAGGGGATTTAAATGAGCACTATCATAAACACATAAGAGCTATAACAGGAGGGAGAGGAAGGAAACGATTTTTTTTATTTTATTTTATTATTAATTAGAGCGATTTAGTAGATCAGCCGAAGTCTTTGAAGTTTGGGTTAAAGCTTGAACTAAAATCCATTAGAATTCTGAGAACTGCAATAAATTTGATTTCTTAATAAATAAACCAAAGGAGTAACTATATATATGATTTGGTTGTGGATTTAACCCATATGTTTTGCTTTGGCTAATGCTTCCTTTTTTGGTGTTTTAGGTGTGACTAAGGCCCTGTAAAAAAATGGATATATAATGACTGTCATTGAGGCCATGGTCGAGAACTGGCTTGTCAGTGGAGGGTTAGGCTGGAGAACTCTTGTTAGGAGAAAAAGCATAGGTGTGTGATCACTTCCTCCCCAACAATGACTACACAACACAGCCAGGAATCCCACACCTTTTGTTGTCAAACCTCTCAACCATAACAGAAGATGAGATACTGCAAGTCATCCAATCTTGCAATCCCACCACCTGCCCTTTGGATCCAATCTCTTCAACTACACTTTAGACCATCTCACAAGATCTCCTGCCTTTCATCTCCACAATCATCAATGGGTCCTTGACATTTGCCAATGTGCCAACTACCTTCAATCAAGCAAGGGTCATTCCCATCTTGAAGAAATCTGCTCTGGATCCATCAGACATCAACAACTACAGACCGGTATCACTTCTCTCCACATCTGCCCCTCGCAGACTCAACACTGGTGTGCCCAAAGCCTCGGTACTTGGTCCCCTCCTTTTCTCCTTCTATACCCACTCTATTGGTAAAGTCATATCCTTACATGGGTTTTCTTACTACTGCTATGCTGATGACACTCAACTCATCTTTTCTTTCCCTCTCTCATATACCACAGCTTCCACTCGGATCTTGGCATGCTTGACGGACATATCTTCATAGAGGTGTGCTCATCAATTAAAGCTCAACCCCAGCAAAACAGAACTGCTGGTTATCCCAGGGAATTGATCTCCAGGTCAAGATCTCTGAATATCTCTTCATGACTCTCTACTCTCCCCTTCAGCCACTGATTGCAACCTTGGAGTAACTGTGAACAATCAAATCTCCTTCTCCTCAAATGTTGCTAATGTGGCTCATTCTTTTTTATTTCTTCTCTACAACATCAGAAGGATTCAACCATTTCAGTCCACACAGGCTGCCCAGGTGCTTGTTCAGTCTCTTGTCATTTCAAGATTAGACTACTGCAACTCTCTACTGGCAGGTCTTCCTCTGAACGCTATTCGTCCACTGCAAATGATCCAAAACATGTTGATGTGTTTAATCTGCCCAAGTTCTCCCACACCACCCCACTGCTGCGCTCCCTTCACTGGCTTCCAGTAGCTGCACATATCAGATTCAAAACACTGATGCTTGCCTACAAGGCCAAAAATGGACCAGCACCATCTTACCTCAGAGACCTCATCACACCTCGCACTGCACTACGCTGTCTGAGATCCTCCAGCACTGCTCGACTATCTTCAAGCAACGGTTGAAGACCTTCCCCTTCCTGAAAGACTTAAACTAGCACTTTCCAAGTCTGCTTTTCTAAAAATCATGAGTTGTAGTCTGATTTATTTTAAGTTTGTAATCTAGCATACCAGTGTAGTTTTATTTATTGCTGGAGACTCAAAGCACTTTTGTACGTCACTCTGGACAATGGCATTTGCTAAATGCCACAAATGTATATGTAATTTCTAGTCAAAGGTATAAGATTTACATTTTATATATTATACCACTAGTTTTTAACTAAAGGAAACATGTTCTTCCTTTTGATAAGGAGTACTGTAGATCAGAAACCAGAAAAGGACTGGAAGGCTAAACTGTCTCAAATATCACAATTCATACAAGATATTTGCTTTAGAAATTGCACCGAACAGAAGTGACACCATCTTTACATTGTTTATTTAATATTCTAGTGTTTCTTAAAACTCAAAATTACAAAAGTACAATCCCTTTTATTATACCAAATCAAAACAGTAAAACATTGATATTTAAATCACCAGAGCTCATAGGAGATTGCCATCTCTCCTCCTTTGGAAAGGCAATAATTAGCCTACGTCAATTATTACCTGTAATAATCGCCATGTACTGCTTCAGGGTAGGAGATTGTTCAGAGATCTCTGTAGAAAGGTCAAGAGCCTGTGAACAAAGCCATGCACAGGTTGTAGGCAATAAAACACGGTTTGTAGAACAATTTTAACCTAAGGGCATACATGACCCAGTTGCTGGTGGCACACTTGTGTTCAGAAATGTTCCTGATCTTCCAGATCATGAGTCATCCTCAGCTGGTGATTTATTTCTAGGGGTCAAGTCTGCAAATGTAGATGGTTAGGGATGTTAAATCTTATAATTTGTATGAGGCAGAAGTTCAGCTTGGAATAAAGACTGCCTGCCATGGTTCTTCTTCTTCTTCTTCTTCTTCTTCTTCTTCTTCTTCTTCTTATTATTATTATTATTATTATTATAAGTTTTTATGCATTCAGTACATTGTGAGGAAACTTGTGTCATGGCATCCCTGAAGCCACCAGAGTTAAGTGGCTTGCTTACATTTACATTGCATTTAAAAGATGCTCTTATCCAGAGTGACTTACATTTATCTCATTCATACAACTGAGCAGCTATGGGGTATAAGGGCCTTGCTCTGGGGCCCTGGAAAGAGCAGCTTGGTATGGCTGGGACTGGTGTGACTTTGAACTCATGTCCTTCAGGTCCAAAGTCTTAAACACTAAGTTACCACCTCCACCAACCACTTTCTTAAATATAATAATAATAATAATAATAATAATAATAATAATAATAATAATAATAATAACAATAATAACAATAATAATAATAAAGGTTGGGTAGTGCTAAGGCTTTAAAGGCTTTGAAAACTCCTAAACAGAAACCAGACCAGAAACTTGAAAGTCTTCCTTATGCCAAAAGGTAGTATTTGTTACTGAAACCTGTATAAACCAAAAAGAATCAATTATGGAAAAGGATAGAAATGTAATAAGTAAATGGGCCAGTTTTTCTGCCAAAGAGATGCAATTCAAGCACTGCATTTTCATTTGTTTTGATTTCATTGACAGGTCATCCCCAACACTTTTGCAAAACCTTGGCTGATGGTGAGGCCACTTGTGTTTAAACTCGCTAAGAGCCAGTCTGTGCAAGTCTAAGAGAGCAGGTAGGGTCAAACATGATACAGCATCACTGGAACGAAGATGTTTCTATGAAACAATCTATGCAATTTAACGGCATGCAGATTTACTTTGACTAAACAAATATATAAATATACCAGACCCCCTTAGAATACTTAACATCTTTATACACTCTCAGCATCTGGGCAGGACATTCAGCTGAAAAACTTTGCCATGCCTCTTTTTGCAAGTTGGAGGTTTCTTTCTGACGATTCAGTTCGTCCCAGAGCAGTTCAATAGGATTTAGGTGTGGTGACTGGGCAGGTCATTCCACTCACTCAATCACTCAAGATGACTCTTTAAATAACAATTACAGAACTTGGACATATGCTTCGGCTCATCATCTTCTTGTACAGCGAAGTTTGTTCCAAAGAGCTGCAGTCCAGATGGAATTGCATGGTGTTGAAATATAGAACGGGAGCCATGTTGGTTTAGGTTTCCTTTCACTTTCTGGAATAAATCTCCAACCTTCCCTGCTACAAAACAACCCCAAACCATTTAGCTTCTACCTCCATGTTTGACTTGTGGGGGTGAGGTCAGTCTGATGAACATCTTCTCTCCTGTACTCCATATTACACAAGTTCTTCTGTTAGAGGCAAAAATGTAAATTTGGACAGAATTTTCTTCCACTCGCTAATATTTTCCTTACACAGACTTTGTTGCATAAAAGCAAAAGGAACATGGATGTATTTAAAAAAACATTAAAGGCTTGGTGTCCCCAAACTTTTGACAGACACTGTACTTTCACCAAGGCCAACTGCCATTAGTACCTCTGTATCTGAGATCCATCCTCTGTATCTGAGATCCATCCTCTGTATCTGAGATCTGTATCCAAGATGGCAGCACGTACACATCGCTAGGCTCAGCATCTCTCCATATTTGCAGTATTTGTGCTTATTTACGCGCTATTCTCTTTTGTATATTGTTCTATTTATACCATATATTATTATTTACTGCACCTTCTGTACATTAATCACCCTCATCCCTGTGTACCGTATATGGACCTCATACAATATTAATCTTACTGGTATTTATTGTAAATAGGCCACTTTTGTACTTCTGGTTAGATGTTAACTGCATTTCATTTGCTCTGTACTGTACAAGCACCTTGCACAATGACAATAAAGTTAAATCTAATCTAATCTAATGTCTAATGACCTTTAAGTTCCCAGGTCACATTTGGTTACTTGTTTACTTATTTAGCATCTAAAGTACAACTCTAAAGCACACGTGATTAAAAACTGAACCAATATTCTGCTGTTTTTTTAGTTTTTCACATGCTTTTATTATTTCGCTTGACTATTAGATTTGATGTTTGACTTCTGTGTTTTGTTTAATATCATAGTTCTGGTTTATGGTTCATGGCACTTTTTTTTGGATCTTTCCTTTTAAGTTGTTTTGTATTTCTGGTCACTAGGAGAACGCTTATTGTAAATATCACTTGAATATTTAAAAGGTAGTATTATATGTCTCTAAGAGGATATTTTGTAGACAATGTTGTAGAAGCATGACTACCTGACCCCAGACTCCAGACCCCAGTGTGCAACAGGAACCCTGGTGTCCTTGTTTTGAGCTCTGATAAGTGAAAAGCTCCAAACCATAAATCAACATGGCACATGTGAGAATGAGAAAGGGAATGATTACAGTACACCATGGTTTATTGTCACTTCAGTCACTTCATGACCTTGTTGGACTTTGCTGTTGTTGTGTTATATAACGCCTAGGGCGATTAGAAAGGATGAAATGATAGAATAGTGTTTTTATTTGTGTGTGTGTGTGTGTGTGTGTGTGTGTGTGTGTGTGTGTGTGTGT
>JAAIIK010000316.1:0-28220 GCA_014706435.1 Silurus glanis
TGTTGTAATCTTTTTCCATGCTACAGTCATTGTTGTTCTCTAATTTTGATCAGTGTGTTTTCTGCAAAATAATGTTTTTTTTTTAAATGCCTTATGTTATTTTGTGGAAAAGGTGTTCTGGTAGCATGGTATAGACAGGACAAAAACTCCTTCAACTGTTGAGCAGTGAAGATGACATTATTTCAGAATTGTTCAATTGTTTATAAATTGTTCTCTAATTTTGATCGCCAGTGTATATATTTTATGATATAAGAACGTTTTATGATATCAGAGGAATAAATACCTCTGATCTACCCATCTACTCCCATTTTGTGCAGCTCAGGATGGTTCACATCACACAGCCTATAGACTAAATCGATTAATATTTTCATCGATTGACAGGCCTAATAGTTTTATATTATGTGCCATGTCTGCTATGCACATCTCTGTGAATGAGTTGTTTCTATAGAAATGCTAACATATTAAAATGGCTGTATTCATATAAACCTGTGATTTGAATTTCAAAGGTAAAAAAAATCCTGAAAGGCTTGTTGTGTGCGAGGATTCATGAGCAGTATCCGGTGTGTGATTGAACTGATTGAGTACACGCATAAGCTGAGCCCTGAGCTGAACTCAACAGCACTCATCAGCATGGAGTTCAGTCTCTTACTAAGCAACAATCTGTTTTTATGATTCACAAACGTTTTTTTTTTTTAGTAAAATTATCTACAGTACAGGCAATGCGGTGGTCATAGTAACAGTAGTCCTTACCAGTGCAGTAGTTGGAGAGATGTCTGGCATGTCTGAAATCCACACGGCAACTGCTGCTCTTTTAGATAGCCAAGAACGAGGAGCAGTTACAGCAGAGACAGTAGACAGTACAAACTAAAGGCCCCAAAGCTCCCGTACACTCAAAATCAGACTACACAGAGCACTCACATCCATGGCATGACTGACTTGGGAACATGAGTCACCAGTGCTTGTTACCTACCCAACAGCATCATGACACATCTTAAAACATTAACGCGAGTATTGCTTTGCAATTATATTAACATTATTGTACTGTTGGGACAGCAAGTGTTATGTATTGTGCTAATATATTGCGTGGTACATACCGTCCTTGTGCTGTGTAAAAAGCCTACTGCAGCACTAGCCAATATCAGTTCACACGAGAATAGTGCAGGAAAGAGCACAGCAAGCATTGCTTCACACATCACTTCTCTTCCTGCCTCAAGCAGAGTCATTTTGCTTGCTACCACCAGACATTTGTTGATGTGAATCAATGCGCCATTACTCTTTGTCAACAGTGATAGAGTTTGACTTAATAATAGCCTTCTTCAATGCTCATAGATGCATTACTAGATTCTGATCTTAATTACACACACACACTCACACACATGAAGGCTCTTACTTTATTTCTGTCCTTTAAGTTCAGGAGCTCAGGGACATAATGTACTGACCCTTTAAGTGGTGCTATTAATTGGCAGTGTCTTTTAAAAGAACATTTTTACTAAAGTCTAATGGTCAAGACCCTTTTTTGTGGATACATGCAGCAGCATATCAGATGTGATAAAATGTATCAGATATTACATCCTGCAACAATTGGATTGGAATTGGGTTCTGACAATAAAAGTTCAAAATTAAAGCTTATTAAAGTAAATCTGATGGGCTTCATTACTGGTATTGGTGTCAGATAAAAGAACGTGCTATTGTAAAAATGTTCTATTTAACATTCATGGAATCTCCAGTGTTAATCAATATAGTTTGTAAAAGTCAATAAGTTATCATGAACGAATTAAAAAAGGCAATACCGCAGTGGTAAGAATGGAATCGAACACTGCAGGACATGCTGCAATTTTCTGGTTGAGATTATTCTCCTATAAGTGTGTATTACTGACATAAATGCTTTGTTTTTGTGAAACTCTTGGCTGAATCACAAAAATGTGGCAGCACTCTCCTTTGAAATGCATGTGGACACCTACAGCGAGAGCTTTTTACCTAATGGGAGCACACGCTGGCCCAAGAGACAGTGGCAGAGCAGAGGATTGACCGGTGCATCAACAACTTCTATTACAAAATACAGTGATTGCCATCCAAGCTAGTGATTCATCAAAATCCAGCAATCCCTTTATTACTATTACTATTATTATTTTATTTTGGTTTAAAAAAAAAGTATAATGTCAATCTGTGGCCAGGGGTGCAGTAGATGCACCATAAGCAGCAGTGGCTTCATGTAACTCAGATAATGTGTTAGGTGAAACATCTGAAATTCCAGGGAAATGTAGATGCTTTCAGAGCTTTCAGAGACTATAATGCTCTACTGAAATAAATCACTTCCTATCAAACAGCATTTGTAACATTGCACCAGAAACTAGATATTTGTCTAGGATTTTTGTTTTGAAGTTATGTTGAGCTATTTTATGAGTTTCTCAGTAGCTCCTGGTTCCATAATCTCAATTGACTAAATAAGACTTGTGAAAGGACCTTACTCATAATCACACATTCCAGTGCTCATGTTACTTCTCACTCTCCGGTGTTCTGTATTGTTTAAAGATTTATAATCACACTCTTGATGTCACCCAAATGAGGATGGGTTCCCCTTTTGAGTCTGGTTCCTCTCAAGGTTTCTTCCTCATAACATCTAAGGGGTTTTTTCCTTGCCACAGTCACCATGGCTGCTCATCAGGGATAAACACACATTGTTCACCTTAACTGTTGATTTCTGTAAAGCTGCTTTGAGACAATGTCTGTTGTGAAAAGCGCTATAGAAATGACGACTTGACTTTGTAGGATTAGAATCAGGTGTATGATTATATACCAATATAGTATATATAATATATTATATAATATTGGGTGGTTCTATGAAATTCCAGAGTAAGAACGGGAGCTTTGAGGATGGATTGGACTGTAGCTAATGTCAACAGTCTGCTACATTGACTCAGGACTTATTTTCGCTTCTGATCATCTTCACTGCACCCCGCAACATCGTATATCTGCTATAAATGGACATTCGGTGTAACCCAGATGAGGACGGGTTCCCTCTTGAGTCTGGTTCCTCTCAAGGTTTCTTCCTTATGCCATCTCGGGGAGTTTTTCCTTGCCACAGTCGCCACCGGCAAACTCATCAGGGACAAACTTACTTATAAAGAACATATTCACTTTTACTCACCACATTTTCTGTGTAAAGCTGCTTTGAGACAATGTTCATTGTTAAAAGCGCTATACAAATAAAAATTAATTGAATTGAATTGAATAATCATACAATATAATACAATAAAATACCAAGCAGGTGCAAATTATAATAAATTTCATATGTAGGGTTAAACTGAAACAGCTGTGCAGGAGGCTTCAACAAAGTCACAGCAACAAGCAGAGATGGCCAAAGTGCACACATCCTTTACTCAAGTAGAGATACAGGTACTTGTGTTATAAAAGATTCTGGTAAAAGTTAAAGTACTGACTACACTTTTTCAGTTAAAGTTAAAGTAAAGAATTTTGGGCTGTGACATGTACTTAAGTAAAAAGTTGTAATTATTTCTACCTGTTTTAGTGTTATGCTGGTAACTAGACCTCACATTATAGTAATGTATTAATATAGTACCCCATACTTCTTGTTGCTTGTTTCTTGTTGTTGAAAACTGTCCACAATAAGAAAAAAAATATTGATCATGTCTCCAAATAGATTAAAACTAAAATAACGAGCCTAGATATTTGTGTAAAAATGTAATAATTGAAAGTAAAAAGTTAGCGAAAAATAAAAAGCGAAGTAATTTACTGATACCAAAAAAATTTACTTATGTACAGTAACATATTAATTGTACTTTGTTACTTTACATGTCTGGCAACAAGACCCAAGGTAGCTATACTGCATCAGTAAGATCTCTTCCAGGCAAAGATTTCAAGACAGACTGGGGTTTCAAGATGTGCTGTTCAATCTATTTTTAAGAATCACAAAAAACATGCTGAAATATGATATTGTTGAAAACGCAGTGGTAGGCCAAGGCAACTTAATTAAGCAGATAAAAGACACATCATGCTTACTTCCCTCAACATCAGAAGATGTCCAGCAGTGCCATCAAAGAAGAACTGGTAGAAACCAGTGGGACCCTGGTATACCCATTTACTATTTAAAGAAGTCTGGCCAGAAGTGGTCTTTATGAAAGAACTGCGGCCAAAAAGCCAAAACAACAAAAGCCAACTCAACTGTGTTCAAATACATAGGAACTGGACAAAAGAAACATGTCAGCAAGTGGACTGATGAGTAAAAGTTTGAAATATCTGTCTGTTGCTGGAAGCAGTTTCTTCGCTGAAGATTGATACAATAGTGAATGTCTGCAGACAAATGTAAAGCTTGGTAGAGTTTTCTTGAGTGTTTGGGGATGTGTTTCTGCATATGGGCTTGGAGAAATGGTCAGGATTAATGTGTGTAAGACCATTAGTTAGATTGGCATAATCAATTCTGATAAATAGAGGCAGATACTTATCCAGCATGCAATACCATCAGAGGCATCTCTGATTGGCTCCAAATTTATTCTGCAGCAGGACAACGACCCCAAACATACAGCCAATGTCAATAAGAGGTACCATTAGCATAGAGAAGAACAAAGAGTTTTGGATGTGATGGTTTGGCTCCCACAGAGGCCCCCTGATCCCAACCTCATCAAGTCTGAAACGGATTATATGAAGAGACAGAAGAGTTGCACAAACAAAATAAATTACAACAAAAAGTATATTAACTAAAATTATAGGTTACACTGCATGTAATAAAAAAAAAGATTTACTGTTGACCTTGCACAAATGCCATGAATAAAGTATAAAGGACAGAGCATTTGCTAAAAAAAAAAAAAAAAAAAAGAATAATCTTTTTTTTTTGTTATTCTATTATTATTATTATTTGTTTTATTATTTGAGTGTATTGAGTGGGATTGCCAAGATAGGGCAAGCTGGATGCTGTGGAGAAACTGAAGATCACTGCTTGGAAAGAGATTTTACTTCCAATGAACCTCCAATGGATGGACAGGTCCTACAGGTAATTATGCTTCAAATGTATCTTAATGTTTTTAAGGCTGGAGCAAAGCTTTATGATGGAGCTCATGATTTACAGGTGTGCCATTATAGCTATGAATATGGGGTAATACAATTAGCCGATAGTACAGTATTGAGGGTTTTAGTCCCATCTAAATCCAACATGTCAGTATTTATTTATGGAAAATTGTGTGCACGGTGGTCACCCTACATAGTCTTGAAAGATTATGATGTACTCACTGGCTACTTTAATTGGAACAACTGTAAATACTCATGCAATTATCCAATCAGCAGATGTGTAATACATAACATCCTGCAGATATTATTTCAAATCTTCAGTTTCTTCTACTTTTGCATTCTAATCAGGGAGCTTTTTTGGTGGGGCAAAAATGCCTATATTGTGCACACACTCCAATTCATGTAACCTATACCTATGTGAATTAGACATAATCATTACAGACATTGTTTGCTAATGGAAATGTTATCCTTATTGTATTTGTGTCTGAGAGGATTTCCAGTCATCCATTTAGAAGCATTCTAGACAATGATAGTCTAATCTTTCCCTGTCATTCTCCTTTTATATTTCTCTTTTCTTCCTTCTTTTTTGTTCGGAAGCGTTCTATTTTCCAAGCCGAAAGATCGACTGCTTGCTCACCCTGAGACAACACTAAACGACGTTTAAACACAAAAATAAAAACTGCACCTTAGTACAAGAGAATAACAATACGAAATACAAGTACAAGAGATGGATCAACTAAGTAAAGTTTAAAATTGGCACTTAGTAAAGCACAATTTTTTTTTAATTTATTTAAATATTACTCAAATATAATCTCGATTAGGGATTTCCTCTTTTTTAAAATACTCTATATTGGCAAAAATTTCCAGACACCTGGTCTTAAGTATGGTGTGTGCTTTTTGTAGCATCACATTCGACGTTTAGTCCCAATTTGCTCTTATAATTTCCTCCAATCTACTAGGAAGATGATTAGAGGGAATTTTTGGAGTGTGCTTGGGGAGATCTGTACTCATTCAGACACAAGGGTGTTAGTAACGTCAGGCACTGATGTAGGGGAGGTGAGGAGTCTTGGGATGCAGTCAGCATTCCAATTCATCCCAAAGGTGTTCAATAGGGTTGAGGTCAGAGCTCTATAGCGGGAGATCTTCCATTCCAACCCATGCAAAGCAAACTCAAAAAAAGATATGGGAATATTTCATGCTACTGCATCCAATAACATCCTATACAACTGTGTGCTTCAGGTTTTCATAACAGTTTGGGAAAGAACCACCTCAAAATAAACTGAAAGTCAGCTGTCCCAATACTTTTGTTCAAATAGTGTATGTCAGTCTTTGTGAGACAGATTTAAGCTAATTTTTTTGCGCTACAGTTTATTAGGTAACTTAAGAGTATTTCCCACAAGTTGTAAACTATATTGAAACAATGCAATTTGAAACCATTCACACACATGATCACACTAAGGTGACAGTAGTTCTAAATATGTAGCATATGTATAACAGTAAGAGCAGGTAAATTGAGTGATAGAGAAGACAGAAATATTGAAAAACAGCAACCAAAACAAAGTGCAGGCTGAGGCAGCATTTTCCCATCCATTTGAAATAAGACATTTCTTCCCCTTTAAAGGTGTTTTTTTTTTCTTTTTTTATGGAAAATCTTGACTATGAAGATGATCTACATAAAAAGGCTAGTCTACAAAAAATAAATACTTCTGTCATGGTCACTGATATGACTGGAATCCCTGAGGAGAATGCTTCTGACCCTTTAAAGAATAGCTGAGCACTTGAGAAAATGAATTCGGGGGCAGACGGCTGTCAGGAACCGGGTCATAAGCAGTCAGTTAAAGAAGCAGATCAATATGGTGGAAGAGCCAGACATGAAAAAGATTGATGAGAAGAAGGAAACACAATGAACTTTAGGGGTTTAAAAAAAGCCTTGACATTTTGACAAAGCATAGTGGACGATGTCTTTCTCTGGTGTCTAATGTCGTATAATCAGGTCTTTTTTACTACAAATATAGATCAGATTTCAGCAAAGAGCACTGGACTAGACGACTAAACTGTTTCTCTCTGCTGCAAAGTTATTCACTCCCTTATTTGACCTTCTCTGTTTTTCTGCTGCACTCTACTATATTCACACCCAGTTCTTATCTCACCTCGCTCCAATTCTTGCTCTTGTTGTCGTGCTTTTTTTAGGGCAATGCCACCAAGCTCAGGTATATAGGCCAGGGTGCATTTAAAGCTGAATTCCCTCTGTGTCCTGCGTAGTAGCACTATCCTACGTCATAGCCAGCTGACAGTATGCGTAATTGGTCGTGTTCTTTCATGTACAAGGTGCAAGATGGATCAAAATGCGTGCCACTAAAGAACAGAAAAATGTCCCTTCACTAATCACATAGGAGACCAAATGTATTATCTCAGGCTTGAGTGGAGTGTCCTGTCATGTCAAGTTTGTGAGCGAGAAGGTCTGCAAACTGTACCCTGTACCCAGTCAATAACTGCTATTGTTAAAATAAAAAAAAAGCAACCACTAATTATTTAGGATTGATCTGCCTGCCAACTGCATACTAGTGGTTGTGTCATATTTTCACGTATCTGGTCCCTGTCATTCCTCACACTCACCACCAGAATGCACCACGGCTACCAAGACTGTTTTCTTTTTTTTCTTTTTTTTTATAGCCTTCATTTGTTACCTATACATTACAGCACAGTGAAATTCTTTCTTCGCATATCCCAGCTTGCACAGCCATGATACGGCGCCCCTGGAGCACAGAGGGTTAAGCGCCTTGCTCAAGGGCCCAAGAGTGGCAGCTTGGCGACACCGGGGCTTGAACCCCCGACCTTCCGATCAGTAACCCAGCGCCTTCACCACTCCCCCCTATTGGACTACTGTTCCCAGAAGTCCCTGCCTTAGAACCAATTACCTCCCAGCAGGAGGGTTTTAAAAGGGACACAAACACAGATACACATGGCTGTGTATTGACTTACTAACGGGTCTTCTGTCTTGTCTATGCCAGCCTATGGGTCTATGTTTTGTATTGCCATGATTTTCATTTCACGGTTTTGACCTAGGACAATTTACCAATTTGCCTGCCACGACCTTTGTCTGTTTCTCGGATTACCCTTTTGTCAAACCTTTGGACATTACAGTTTGTTGTTGTTGACCCTGCCTGTTTTGACTACTCTTACAATTAAAGACTGCAACTGAATCCTTATCTCTGTCTCCATGCCTGTCACGCCAAGTCAAAACTCTAAGTTACAGAATACACAGCCCCTTACCAGTATCCAGCAGCTTTCTAGAGTCTCCAGGACACAATAGACCCGGTTCACCAGTAACTTCATCTCCAGCAAAGGCACTTATCCATAGAGGACTATGTTCAACTGTTCTGTGAGTTGTTATTAAATCAGGTACCGTTCGATGATACAGCTTTGAAGGACATTTTTCTTTTTGGTCTCAATGAGCCAATGAAATCATGGTTACCGGTCGGGAAATGCAAAGGCACAATGAAGATCTATATGGACTATGCCCTAAGGCTAAGTGGTTCTTCCTTCACCGTGGGAGAGGCAGAGGATGGTGTAGAAGCCCCTAAAAAATGTTTTGAGGGAGGCAGAACACACCAAGCTCCAATGGAAACGGAGCATAACTCTGTTAAACCACCACCTCCAGGTATTCGGGTAACCACGCCAGTGTTTTCAGCACTTCCTGTTTCAGAGCCCACGCTCAAGATGGCCACCGGGCCAGAGCCCCCGTCCAAGATGGCCACCGGGACAGAGCCCCCGCCCAAGATGCCCGCCGTTCCTGTGTTCCTGCCAAGACCTTAGCCTGTTTCTCAGATTACCCTTTTGTCTAACCTTGGACATTACATTTTGCTGTTGTTGACCCGACCTGTTTTGACTACTCTCTCAATTAAAGCCTACAATTGGATCCTTATCTCTGTCTCCATGCCTGTCACGCCAAGTTACACATATGCAGTATGTACATAAGGACACATTCAAACATTACAGATGTTACGTAGGGCTAGTTCTTTGAAAACAATTTCATTAGAAAGCACCTTGTTTATATTTTTTAGCTAGCTTTGACCATGACATAGTTGTTGGTATCAGATGGGCTGCACTGAGCATTACACAAAATTCTAATTCCCTGAGATTGTTACACAGTTTTGGTGCAAAAAACATACAGTAAGCAACATTTCTATGGGTGATGCCTTGTTGATGAGAGAAGCCTAAAGGAGGAATAAAAAGATTGGCCAGAGTAGCTTAATTAACAATTTAGTATGGATGAAGATGATATAATTGATATGCTATGATTTCACAGACACCAGATCTCAACCGGCATGAACACTAATAGATTATAGAGTAATATGTTAGACAGCTCCTCCATCAACATCCAAGCACAAACCGAGGCAAGATTTCTTGATAGGATTGGGTTTCTTTCTTTTGTGGTGATAACATCTTACTAAATCCTAATTAGGATAGTTTTCTTTAATTTGCCACTTGTTTGTATACACTTTTTTTTTTTTAATAGGCTGCACTTTTAAATGCTGGAAAAATGTGACATGGCTGATAATTTTGCCCAGGTGTAGTGGCATGCAGTCAGGAGCATAGAAGCACTCTAGGTAAGTAATTACAAGCCAGGACAGAGGTGAGGAGATTAATTAAAACCCATGAGGTGGGCCCGTTGACAGCTGGGAGTGACACGACAGAACTACAGCAATAAGCACTATGGGCTAAACTAAGAAATAAATAGCTAAATTAAGTTTTCCTTGTGAAATTCTCCAGCCTGTTTTCTATGTAGTTCCTTCCCTATATCTCCCCATGTAATAAGCCTAACCTTCAAAAGGGTTTAGTTTAAACACTTTTTGGTCTTTGGAAATCAGCAGACTATTGTTTCATGCCTGGGAAAGCATCAGTCCTCTTTAAAAGATCACAGCTTTGTTGAATTGTCTTAATTCATTTTCTCTGACACTAATTCACTTGTTCTTAATACACTGTCATTAATATAGTAACAACTTATAGGCATATCAGATGATCTATGCCATTTAATAGCTAACAGTAGACAGATTTAAATATGTATTAAGTATAAATTATTTAAGTAGTAAAAACATGTAATTGTTGATATAGTGATGTTTTGTGTAAGAATGTGTTTATATACAGTGGTGTAAAGTCCTGATTTCTTTTTTTTTTTTGCATGTTTGTCACACTTTAATGTTTCAGATCATCAAACTAATTTAATTATTAGTAAAATATAACACAAGTGAACACAACATGCAGTTTTTAAAATGAAGGTTTTTATTATTGAGGGAAAACCAAATCCAAAATTGCATGGCCCCATGTGAAAAAGTGTTTGCCCCCCTGTTAAAACTATGGTTTATCACACCTGAGTTCAATTCCTCTAGCCACACCCAGGCCTGGTTTTTTCACACAGCCAACATTTTTTCACACCACTGTAATGTGTATGAGAGGAGCCTCCAGGATCAGTGCCTTTGCAATTTTTAGTATTTTCCTGCCACTGAAGAGTTTTCAGGACAGAGGACCATGTTTTTTGGTAAGGTTTTTTTTCTCTCTCATTAATTCCAAGAAGAAGAAAAGAGATGCCAAAGAGGGAATTCCTTATTTTATATAAGAGACAAGACACTACATCTTCAAACATTAAACATAACTATAAATTGTTACATGTATGAGGTGTTCTTGTGGCAAAACATAAATAAAATGTAATGCTATTGGGAAAACATATGAATTGGTTGCTTTCAGATAGATTGGATGTTTTTTCTTTTAACCTGTTAGCATGCACCCCTGATAATATTTCAATAGATATGTTAGAGCAAAGTTCAAGAGAATAAGTAGATGTGGGAAGGAGAATCTAAAGCAAAACTGGATTTGCTTTGTGAGCAGATAATCCATGGCAAAACAACAGTTCAAGTTTATGCTCTCATGCAGGTAATATTAGGAGAAACTCAAAGGGGATTTTACAAGGACAGAGAGAATTAAACTGGATCATTAAAGTTACATTTTCTGTCCTCAGATATATAAAGATATATGCCAGTACAGTAATTTAGCATTTAGCATTCCCACCTCTAGGGTTCAAGATTTGATATGGATACTGTTTGGATAGTTTTGCATGTTCTTCTTGTTTCTGCTTGGGTTTCTTCCTTCTGTTAAAAATGTCTGCAAGAGAAAAGCGTGTGTATGTGTTTAAATAGTATATGTTCACTACAATCCGGAGCAGGCTGGGCTGGGATAAAATTATAATAGGTGGATAGATGGATGGATGGATGGATGGATGGATGGATGGATGGATGAATGGATGGATGGATGGATGAATGCATAAATGGAACTGGGGTTGAATGGAATTTTGGATTTATAATGCATGGATGGGAAGATGGATGATATCGGTTTGCTGGATTAATGAATAGGAGGGAAAAATGGATGGATGAATGGATGGACAATGGATAGATGGAATAAGATTGGATGGAATTGGATGGTTGGGTGGATGGAATCGGCAATGGAATTAGCCAGAAATAAAAAATTAATTGGACTTTGTTGTAATAAGTGTTTTGATTAAATGAATGGAATTGGAGAAATGGATAGATAGATGTATGAATAGATGAAGGGATGTGAAGGGATTCAATAGAATTGGATGGAAGGTGGGTGGATGGAGTCAGCAGTGGATGGAATATTGAATTACAATTTTTAAACTTTTAACCTGCCTTGATGAAGTAAACAACTCCAATAAGTGAACAAAATCTACCTCAGACCTACAGGGACATGAGTTTGATCCTGAAAAGTAAGACTGTACATAAGACTGTAAAAATGTCACATTACTCACAATCTAACATTCCGGTGCTCATGTTAGTTCTCACTCTTCTGTGTTTTGTATTGTTTTCAAAGATTTATAATCCCACTCTTGATGTCACCCAAATGAGGATGGTTCCCCTTTTTTAGTCTGGTTCCTCTCAAGGTTTCTTCCTCATAACATCTGAGGGAGTTTTTACTTGCCACAGTCACCCAGGCTGCTCATCAGGGATAAATACACACCATTCACCTTAACTGTTAAATTCTGTAAAGCTACTTTGAAGCAATGTCCACTGTGAAAAGCGCTATAGAAATAAACTTGACTTGACTTGAGTGTATTCAATCCAGTGTTTTCCCAATGAATGGTTTATGGTTCTGGGGATAGATGTAAATCACAGTGATTATGAAAAATGTAAGAATGAATGTAAATTGGATGACTTGATTACATCTTTACACAACATTTTTAATTAAAACTTAAGATTGCTTTACGGAAGTAATTCTTACAATATTTAGGCAGTTTGTCTTATTTCATTTCTGGAAGCAGTTTTTAATTAAGTACAATCGTCCATGTTTCTTCTTATATATAGGTTATATTGCAGTATGTACTTTTTAAGAAATATGTGCAGTGTGATTTGCTCTGGGATTCTGATTTACTGGTGCAAGCAATTCTGTAAATTAGATCTGCACTACTTTAGAAGACATTGTGCTAACCTGTGCCAGGGGATTTTGATACATTTAGCCATTCTCATCATAATTTCAAAAGTAATTGGTCTCCAGCAGCTTTCTGACCTTATAAAGATTCCTTGGACCCAACCAGAGCGAGTGACGAGCACACAGTTGCGTATACAAACACACACACACACACAAGCACACACACACACACACACACACACACACACACACACAAGCACACATGCAGACTTAGATGTCCAAATAGATTTTTATATTGTTTAAATATATTCTCTGACCTACATTAAAATAGCAACTCTATGCTTTTGCTGTAACTGTTCAATTCTTTGGCTTGCGTTCTCATGAGTTATTTTGTTTTTCTGCATCACTATTAAAAGCAAGCTATTCAACCTTTCTTTATAGAAAATAAATGATAGCAATGTCTACAGCCTGATATGATAGAACCGTACCCAGACGTCTCATTAGCGTCGGAATGATGCAGGTCATCAAGAATATCATTGTGACCTTCTGGTGCTCCTTTGCCATTTCTATTCACACAGAATTAGTGCTTCATAGACATCACAGGTAGTCTCAGTACATCGCTGCAGGCCTCCAGGTTATTTTTAGGCACTGATGTTTTTTGATAAAGAATAGGCCCGAGATGTGCCTCTCGTGCGTCACTATTTATGAGTGTTTCTAAAAACAGCTCAAGGAACATGTGAAGACCCTCAATTCACACACACACACACACACACACACACACACAATTGGTGTGTCTGATCTGGTGGTTCTGTTAATAAATTTATATCAGTAAATTGTTCTGAGAGATTGCGTTTTGCCTCTGGGTGTTAATAACACTATTAGTTTGAAAGAGCTTATTTCCTTTGTTTTTATTTTCTTCTCCGAGGGCATTTGCGCTTGTTTTGCAGTGTGTCAGAAAAATTAAAACATGACTCAGCTTTCGCAATACCTAAAGGCTATTTAAAAGGAGTAATTTTTAGGGCTGATTGTTCATTTATATCCTGAGAGTGAAAAGACTTCTTTAAATCAAACAACAAATCCTGATTTGATACTGGAGTTGATTAATCCTACAAATGAAAAGATTGCCATATTGCCATACAATTGACTCTTTTATGTTGAATTATTCATTTAATCTATCTGCAGGAAATCTCTACAGTTACATGACTTATACTTTTCAAACCAAAATAATACTTTTGGTTCAAATATAATATTTAAATACTATTTTACAGTTAGACACAACAGGAAAATATTTACAGTATTGGTAGCTGTTACTGTAAAACCAGGCACTAAAGCAGTGAATCTCCCAAAGCACATTTTTGACAAAACAACCTAGCTTCAGTAAAAGTCTAAAGCTAAAGTTGAAAACTGAAGCAAATGACATATTAACAACCTACATCCAAGACTTCAAACTGAAAGCTAAATGCTATGTGAAAATAAAATTACATTAAATTCCTGCACCATTTCTACAATCTCCAGATGACAGCAAAATAACATTTTGTTGGCTTCTACAGACAACACCTATTAGCTAGCAAACCCAGCTATCAGAAAGTGACTGACACAAAATGACTTTCATAAAAGCTTTTATATAATTAGTTAAACATGTCTTGAGCCTTTTATAGTTAATAAAAATAAATATGCAGAAAGAAAAGAATTGCCATTATTGAAACATTGCTTGTGACTCTTAGAGTGTTAAACTTGTAACTATATATAGCATTGTGGAGACTGTTATATGCCTGGTCCTAGAGGTCGGTAGGTTTTTGGCCTTTATCTCTGCCTTGCCCTGTATTAAGCCAATTACATAGCTGGGAATTGTTCTGATCTTTTCCATGTCTTTTTTCCACCTTTTTTTTTTTCACCTGTCAATGTTCAGCTTCCAAACTGCATTCAAATAACCATTCAAGAGGCTACACAGCCCACCTACTGACCCCGTGTCTTAATCCGTCTGAGAAAGACACAAGTGCTTCTACTGAATCATGAAGAAATTGATTTCTACTGCAGCATGATTTAAGAAAATTATCTATAGAAAAGTCTATAGAAATGAAAGCAATCTGAACAGGCCATATTAATTCTGTAAGTTTGGTCAATTGTAGCCAGTTCTATGTCACTTATTATTTCAATCAAGTTCTTTATTTATAAAGAAAATATATTTTCCTTGTTTCTGTACATTTAGAATTTTGGGGGGTATATTTTTTATTTATGAGCTGTAAGCCCATGCTTGTGTCTTCCAGTCACTACCATAGTAAGTTATTTGCATGATTGTACTAGGGGATTGTACAAATATTGTTTTTACTAGACAACTAATAATTAAAGAAAGATAGTTAGTTGACTTTTCCGCTATTAAAATAAAAACTCAGTAAAGATTCTAGACATTGCTATTATATTTAGGTCATTTTATTAATGCAGATAATAAGCAACAAATTAAATTGTACTTCAAGTAACAGTAATATTCCAGGGATAAAATTTCATTTTCATCTTACTTAAACTTAATACACACGTTTAATTACAAGACTCGAGACAGACAATGTGTACCATATTACATTACTTAATGACCAGTTCTGAAAATGCACTAATGTGGATGCCCTGCCACCAGTGCTGTTTTATTTCATAGCCACAGCAAAAAAAGAATGCATAATCCAACTAGTCTACGGTATGTAAACCCTAGGTTGGATTAAGATGAAATGAAACTACTAATTCTTAAATTCAGTGGCCGGCCGTGCATTTGGTACCTGCATTTGGTACCTAGGCCTTCAGTGGGGACTTTCCCGACTTAATCCACCTCTTAATACCCCCACTATCATGGAAACCATCAATACAATACAAAAACGCAATATAACAACGTGTGGTATTACAGAGAGAGAGGAATTTCACATATGGAGGGTGAATACCATTTTACTAAAGCAAGAAACCCAGTTAAGACAACTTTTCATCACGAATTTCATCACAAATTTAGCTACTTCTTTAGACAAAGCATTAATTGTTGGTGACTTTAATATTCATTTTGATAATCAGGAAGACTCCTTAAGAGCAGCACTTGTGTCCATTCTAGATTCAGTTGGACTTATTCATAATGTTATAGGACCCACTCATAGTGGTAGACACACTCTTGATTTGTTATTAACATTTGGATTAAAAATACAGCTGAAGCTATTTCAGACCATTACCTCATCTCTTTTAAAATCTGCCTCAGTCATTGCATTAGTACCTCACCAAGTTACCGTGTTAAGCGTACATTCACGTCAGCTACAGCAGCGAGTTTTATCAATAATCTTCCTACCGCAGAGCTTGACTGGGCCACTGAATACCTAGAATCAACCTTCCATTATACTCTAGATGATGTAGCTCCCCTTATGAACAAAATGATAAAAAAATTAGCACAGTGGTATAATGATCATACGCGCACCTTAAAACAGACCGCTCGGAAATTAGAACGTAAATGGCGTCAAACAAAATTGACAGTATTTCAATTAGCATGGAAGGAGAGCCTCCTAAATTATAGAAAATCTGTTAGTGCTGCTAGATCAGCATATTTCTCCACCCTCATAGAAAATAACAAGCATAATCCTAGATTTTTATTCAGCAGCAAAATTAACAGGAAATAAAAGCACTGCACTCACATGCACACCATTAATAGGTAGTAATGATTTCATGAACTTTTTTAATAAAAAGTTGAAAACATCAGGCAAAAAATCCAGACGTTTAATATAAATCCAAAATATTTTACAAATAACCCTGTAGACAGCAGTGTAATTATAAAAGACAATCATTTACAAAATTTTACTCCTATTCAAGAGAATAACTTAATTTCATTAATTTCCTCATCAAAATCACAGATAATTCCAGAGGTAATTGAACCTGTTTTAAAATTAATAAACTCTTCAATTAGCACTGGTTATGTACATAAATCCTTCAAACTGGCAGTTATCAACCCCCTAAAAAAGAAACCTGACCTTGACCCATGTCAGCTGTCCAACTACAGGCCAATATCAAATCTCCCCTTTATCTCCAAAATTTTAGAAAAGTATGTAGCACAGAAGTTATGCTAGTTAAGGTGGTAAATGACCTGCTATTGGCCTCTGATCAGGGTTTTGTCTCTTTACTTGTTTTGCTTGACCTTAGTGCAGCTTTTGACACCATTAATCATACTATACTGTATTTCTGTAAAGCTGCTTTGAGACAATGTCTGTTGTGAAAAGCGCTATACAAATAAACTTGACTTGACTTGACTTGACTATACTGCTTGCTAGACTTGAGAACGTTGTTGGAATAAAGGGAACAGCTCTCTCCTGGCTCAGGTCTTATTTGACTGATCGCTATCAGTTTGTTGATGTAAATGGTGAGTTCTCCACAGTCTCTGAGGTAAAGTTTGGTCGATCTGTCTTAGGCCCACTGCTTTTCTCTTTAAATATGCTGCCTCTGGGGGAAATTATACATAAACATGGTATTCGCTTCCATTGCTATGCTGATGATACACAGCTGTATATTTCAGCAAAGCCAGATGAGAGAGATCAGCTTAACAGTGTTGAGAAGTGTGTAAAGGACATTAGACAGTGGATGCTTGATAACTTCCTTCTACTCAACTCAGACAAGATAGAAGTATTTTTACTAGGACCACATGCAGCTAAAATAAGCTTTCCGATTATGTAGCATCTCTGGATGGTGTTTCTATCTTAGTGTGTACAGCAGTCAAAAACCTTCGTATGATTATGGACACTAGTCTTTCCTTTGAGGCTCACGTGAATAATATTACCATGATCGCCTTCTTTCACCTTATAAATATTGCTAAAATTAGAAATATGATGTTGTTAAATAATGCAGAAAAACTAGTTCATGCTTTTGTTACAGCTAGATTAGACTACTGTAATGCTTTACTGACTTGGTGTTCGAGTAAGTGCATGAATAAGCTTTAGTCAGTTCAGAATGCAGGAGCAAGAGTCCTCACTAGATATGAGCACATCACCCCTGTTTTAATCAGTCTACACTGGCTCCCAATCAAATTAAATTGATTATAAAATACTACTACTGACATATAAAGCACTTGACGGTCTCGCACCGCAGTATCTGAGTGAACTTCTGTACCAATATGATCCTCCACGCCTACTTAGATGAAAAGGTGCAGGCTATTTGTTGGTACCTCAAATAATGAAGACTACAGCCCCACAGTTATGGAACAGCCTTCCAATCAGTGTTCGGGACTCAGACACAGTCTCAGTGTTCAAGTCTAGGCTGAAAACTTATTTATTTAGTCAAGTCTTTTATCAGTAGATTTTTCCTAGGTAAAGGTGCAGATCTGAAGGGATCATGGATATAGAGTGTTTGGTGAACTGGGATACTTGTATGCTGTCCCTTCACTTTCACACGTTCACTCAGGTTTGTTGACGGTGGTGTGGTGGTTCCCTTTCAGGAACTCGAGCTGCGTCGAAACGCTTTGGGAACGCGCCTGAGTGTTCACGCTCTGAAATAATGTGTGTAATCAGTCAAAAATTGGAAGCTAGCCGTCACCGGTATTACATATCTAGTTTTCTTTTTTTTCTTTTTTTTTGTTACAAACAATCTGACAGACAACACAACACACAGAGCGCATTCTGAACAACAGAAGCTGCCGCTGTCCTCTCTCATATGCGCTTTATACTCCTGGTCGTGACGTCACCTCACCGGTGACGGCCAGCGTCCAATTTTTGACTGATTACACACATTATTTCAGAGCGTGAACACTCAGGCGCGTTCCCAAAGTGCTTCGACATCTCGTTCCCTCAGGGAACTAGGGTTACATACGTAACCTAGAGAAGGTCGTCTCTTATCCCAGAGATCCCTCATGTCTGTGTTACCTTCTGGTTCTCCCTTTTAGTTATGCTGCCATAGCGAGTCTTGCCGGAGTATAACTGCACAGTGACATTAACTTTCATACAACAATAAGGACACTTAATAATCCATATCTTTCTCTCTCTCTCTCTCTCTCTCTCTCTCTCCCTCTGTCGAGATAAACATGCTCCTAAGGTTCCAGTGACCACTGTTCCAGACCCTCTCCCCTCCGTGGATCTTCCCACTTCGTCCAGGCCTGCCTCTGGATAGTGTCCTCTTTGTTTGGAGGCCACTCTGTGCAGCTGGGGACGGTTTCTCATCAACACCTTGGGTGGTTCCATGAAATTCCGGAGTAAGAACGGGCGCTTTGAGGATGGATTTGGACTGTAGTTAATGTCAACAGTCTGCTACACTGACTCAGGACTACAGTTTGCTTCTGATCACCATCACTGTACCCCGCAACATCGTATATCTAGAATAAATGGACATTCGGTGCAACCCAAATGAGGCTGGGTTCCCTCTTGTGTCTGGTTCCACTTAAGGTTTCGTCCTTATGCCATCTTGGGGAATTTTTCCTTGCCACAGTCGCCATCGGCTTTTTTATCACCACATTATCTGTGTAAAGCTGCTTTGAGACAATATTCATTGTTAAAAGCACTATACAAATAAAAATGAATTGAATTTTCTTATGATTGACTTGTTTGTCATTGAGTCATTTTTGCTGATGCAAAGTAGCCGTTTGTTACCAAAAACCAAGTAACTAAATAAGTATACAATTATGAGTAATTTGCAAACTGTTGATTACGTGTGGTAATATGTGTCAGGTATTGGTATGTTAAATCATGATCCTACTAAACAGGGTAATTAAATAATTAGCAATTCAGCAATCAAATTAAGCAATATTATTCAGCAATCAAATATTTATTTATCAATCATTGGACACCTATTTGAAAGCTGACAGCCTGCACATTTCTGACCTTTACCAACTTTTTCCATATGATTACATTTTCTGTTCTGATCTCACCAAGTCTGGGCAAACTACAGAGTAGGCACCAATCAGAGGCCGCATTTTCATGATGTCATCATGTAGACTGCATACAAAGTATTTAACAGTATTTTAAAACCACAAAAATACAAAACACTGAAGTATTTTGATACAAAATATGCAGCTATTTTCAATAACCCTATAAAATACAAATGACAAAATTCTATTTTATATTTGAAATACGTATTTGAAATACATGTATGTAAATACTGCCCATCCCTGCTCATGACTCATGAGTATTGAGCTCATGAAAGAGAAGTAGTGTGCGTGAAGGTCTTGCTAAATGAACGCTGTTCTTCAAATTGTTGTTTTGTTATGCTGACACTTCATATTTCCTAAAGCACTTACAGAGATTGTTTCTTTCTTTCCATTGTCCAGAACTGCATTGGCAATGTAGACAGGAAAGAGTATCGATCTTAGCATAATTCAGGCCTGATGAAAGAGCTGTATATTTAATATTTTAAATCTTACACGAACACACACACACAAACACACACACACAAACACACACACACACACACACACACTCCGATCAGCCATAACATTAAAACCACTGACAGGCCATATAAATAATATTGATTAGAGAACACTGTATCAAATATTGAATACTGATACTTTAGACAACAGTCAGTTAATAAGATGTGTTTTAAACAGGAATAAGTACTAGGACCAAGGAGAAAGGCAGCACACAAACACCCATCTACATAAATGGAGCAGTGGTAGACTGTGTCACCAGCTTCAAATTCCTGGGCATTCACATCTCCGAGGATTTCTCCTGGGAAACAAACAGCTCCAGCCAGGTCAAGAAGGCTCACCAGCGCCTCTTCTTCCTGAGGGCTCTGAAAAAGAACCATCTCGCTTCAGACACCCTGCTGTTTATTTATATTCATATTATTTATTCCATATTATTAATTCATTTGTCATTATTTATTTATATCTATAATATGTCATAGCCTTACAACCTGTACATATGTAAATATCAGTATAATGCATTCTGCCACATTGCAAAAATTGTTCCAGAATGGATCGAGGTGTTGTATGCCCTCCATATTCCTCAGATCTCAATTTGAGCGTATGTGAGCTGTCCTGGACAAGCAGAACTTAAAGGAATTAAAGGGCCAGCTACGTATATCTTATGGTCAGATTCCACAACACACCTTCAGAGGTCTTGTGGACACCATGCATTGAAGAGTGTTTTATATATGCAACTAATAGTATGAGCAAATGGAGATACGAGCGACCTTGCTCGCAAAATTTTACCCTGTTTTGCGAGCAAATTTCGAAGGCACGAGCAAACCCACACTGCCGGTTCCCCGCTTTCGGCCGAGGATAGCATCAGTCGCTTAGTTGAGCTCGTGTTGCTCGGTCGCTCTCGTTGTTCAGTGCAGCAAAAACTTTACTTTTTTTTAGTTATATTTTTATTTCACTAGAAATCTTGAAAAATGTCTTCCAAGAAAATCAGTGATGGTGCAGGGAAAAAGAAAGTAAATAAAATTACCATTGAAACCAAGAAGGTTACGAGCGTGGTGTACGTCTCACACTCGCAATCAACCACTACCGCATGGGTAAGTGTTAAATTATGTTTACCGTGCGATTATTTGCGGTGTATTTGTTTGTTAAAATAGGCTGCAAATACTTTTAAGTGCAGAAATAAGCGATCGAATAAGGTTTCGGATTGGATTAAATCACTTTTACATTCATTCTTATGGGGAAAATTAGTTCGAACATACGAGCAAATGGACCTATGAGCAATTTTCAAGAACGAATTATGCTTGTCCAATGGGGTTTTACTGTATATATATATTTTTTTATTTATTTTATGTGCTTAGTGATTCTGATGCACAATTTTCAAGCTTTTTTCTCACTGAACATTTTTACAGTAATGTTCAGAGTGTAGATAAAAATATGGAAAGTTCCAGAATGCAACATCAACTATGTTTGTGTAGCTGCGCTAAGACTCCATGTGGCTAGTTATGGTAATTATAAGTATTAGCATTAGAGCTTTGAAGACTATTGTTCCTTTAATGTTTAATATTAGTGTACAACATCAGTTCTCTACATGTTCTGTATGTTCAGATAAATAATCCAAATGGACTTGCTGTGCATTATCAGAGTGAAGTCAAGATCAAAGAAATCTTTAGAGGAGCACATTGATGAACAAAACCTCATCAAGATAGAAGCCTGAGTCGGTGAGACATTCCACCAATCCGATTAAACATCTCTACATTACCTATCATCCACTCATCTCTCTCTCTCTCTCTCTCTCTCTCTCTCACACGCTCTCTTTCCCTGTCTCTCTTTCTTACTCCTGTTTTTTCCACACCTGTCTCATCAGTCATGCTTTTTAATCGTTGTTTCTTCATCTCCTGTTCGCCTCACCTCACTATCTTTTTTTCTATTTGTTCTTCATGCCAACATTTTTCCTTGCAAACCCTTTTTTTCTTTCCCATCATGTTCCTGTGATCTTTAAACTTCATACTAATTTCACTTCAGAGTCTAATGTAGATCCATTCATTAACGGATACGATCATTTTTAATTAATCAAAGGGGTCGTTCATCACTATAAGGACACCTGAGGCACTTGAGCAAGGTTAAAGGTTTAGTCACATTCCTCTTTGTAAATGAAAAGGTGTAGAGGGACATAATTCACTGCACTTACAAATTATATTGTATTGTATTGTACACATAATATTATTTATATACTCTATATTTTAAGTTTTTTATCCATTAGGAATTAAAATGTACCATGTGATGAAAGGTAAATGGGGTCTGGCATTCATGTTGCATTTTTCACTGCTGCTGTCTGAGAAACAAATGAGCTCATCCTGGTTAAGTGAACACTGAAAAATAGGGCAGAATTTTTAATAATGCTTGAGTGTTGACTCAAATATCTGAAGCTGACTAGGTGAGGTTTTTCCAGTCTTTTATCTGCCCAGCTTAATCTATACTTAATCTATATTCATGTTCTTGAATAGAATAAAAGGAATTTGATATGCTGTTGATATTTTGCTATTGTAGATCACCTACCTCAAGATTCATCATTTGGATTTAGGATTGGTTGTACATTTTGTAATGCTTTTTAGATCACAATATTATAAATAATGGTTATTTGAGTCACCACAGCCTTTTGTTCGGGTTCACGTTCTAGAATCTCATCTGAAATTGCACTTTATCAAAAGCTTCCTCACACAGAACTGTCCTTTGCTGGGTGATTTTTTTTTTTACATCATACTGTACTGTTTAAAGTCTATAGAATGTTCTGAGAAAGTCCAGTACAGGTTACAGTTACGATGGTTTGACTTTCGATTTTCATTCTTACGTGCGCGATAGGGACACTAAAAAAAAAATGTCGTTTCAATTTCTGTACGATGCTGCCAGGATGTGTGCATCTCCCACCTATTGAGATGTCTTATTTTTACCAGTGGTTAACGGAATTCAGTTGTCTCGGTGTAAGAGCATGTATTTTGTCTGTGTTTTTGGTGTTTCAAAGCCAAATTTTAGCTTTTGTCTTTTACTTTATCTGCATAGCTCTCCACTCGCGAACCTGTGCTTGTCCACATGCCTTCACTTGCGCTCTTGAATAAGCCTGTTGTCACATACATATAGACTTTAAAGTTTACAAATATGGTACTATAAATTACAATGTTTTGCTAAATTTGTTAAATTATTAACAAATTACAGTAAATTACCCACATCCTTCTTTAAGACTCCTGGGTAGGCTAGGCCATGTCCCAACTTATGATATCAAGTCAAGTCAAGTCAAGTTTATTTCTATAGCACTTTTCAAAACAGACATTGTCTCAAAGCAGCTTTACAGAAATCAACAGTTAAGGTGAATGGTGTGTATTTATCCAACAAGGAAAAACTCCCTTAGATATAATGAGGAAGAAACCTTGAGAGGAACCAGACTCAAAAGGGGAACCCATCCTCATTTGGGTGATATCAAGAGTTGGATCACAAATCTTTCAACAATACAGAACACTGGAGAGAGAGAACTAACATGAGCACTGAAGTGTGTGATTATAAGTAATGTTCTTTCTACAGTCTTATACAGTCTTTATGGTTATAAAACTAGGAGCTACTGAGCAACTCATAAAATAAGCTCAACATTTGTGATCATCACAGATCCAACACCAGCTTTTCCATGCCAGAGCCTTTAAACACTCCAGGAGGTCCAATGTCAAAACTCCACACATGTAGTGGGATCCCATTGGCACTAGTACATTTACATTTACATTTGCGGCATTTAGCAGACGCCCTTATCCAGAGCGACGTACAAAAGTGCTTTGAGTCTCTAGTAATGAATAAATCTACACTGGTATGCTAGATTACAAACTTAATATAAATATAACCCTTGAATTCTACAAACTTGGAAAGTGCTAATTTAAGTATTTCAGGAAGAGGTAGGTCTTCAGTCGTCGCTTGAAGATAGTCAGGGACTCTGCTGTACGGACATCTAGGGGAAGTTCATTCCACCACCTCGGTGCCAGAACAGAGAAGAGCCTTGAAGTGTACTTGCCTCTCATTCTGAGAGAAGGTGGTACCAGTCGAGCAGTGCTGGAGGATCTCAGACAGCGTGGTACGTCCCTAGATGGCTCGGGATGTTTGCGAGTTCGGCATCTACTTCTTTAACGGTCCATAATCTTCACGAGGTGGGACGTGACTGGAGCTGGAGCAACCTCAGGATGCCTCGGGATGGGGAGAGAAAGAGAAGCAGTGGAGAAAAATTTGCGTAGCTGCTGTTCGTGATATTAACAGCACAAGTTCATAATGTGCATGTGATCAGATGTTCTGGAGCACAAGTTTATGATGTGAGACGTATGTTATGTGTAGGCTTTGCTAAAAAGATAGGTTTTTAATATGCACTTAAACTGGGAGAGTGTGTCTGAGCCCCGAACACTGTCAGGAAGACTATTCCAAAATTTAGGAGCTAAATGTAATAATGATCTACCGCCTTTAGTGGACTTTGCTATTCTAGGAACTACTAGAAGTCCAGAGTTTTGAGATCTCAGGGAGCATGACGGATTGTAGCGTGTTAAAAGACTGGAGAGATACATGTTCAAGATATGTTCAAGTTGTGATGGTGTCATTGTAATGCATATCCATCGTACGTTGTGGACTACCTGTAGTTGCTGAAACAATTAAACCGGTCCATCTGGCACCAAAAAAAAAACACTGAGATCACTGAGGTCATGTTTAACTCTTAATTCTGAGGTTTGATGTGAACATCAGCTAAAGATATTGGCCTGTTTATGCATGATTTTATTCAATTCAATTCAATTCAATTCATTTTTATTTGTATAGCGCTTTTAACAATGAACATTGTCTCAAAGCAGCTTTACACAGATAATGTGGTGATTAAAAATGAATATGTTCTTTATGTGTAAGTTTGTCCCTGATGAGCAAGCCGGTGGCGACTGTGGCAAGGAAAAACTCCCCGAGATGGCATAAGGAAGAAACCTTGAGAGGAACCAGACTCAAGAGGGAACCCATCCTCATCTGGGTTGCACCGAATGTCCATTTATAGCAGATATACAATGTTGCGGGGTACAGTGATGATGATCAGAAGCGAACTGTATTCCTGAGTCAGTGAAGGAGACTGTTGACATTAACTACAGTCCAATCCATCCTCAAAGCGCCCGTTCTTACTCCGGAATTTCATGGAACCACCCAAGGCGTTGATGAGAAACCGTCCCAAGCTGCACAGAGTGGCCTCCAGTCGACGAGAACACTATCCAGAGGCAGGCCTGGACGAAGTGGGAAGATCCACGGAGGGGAGAGGGGCAGGAACAGTGGTCACTGGAGCCTCAGGAGCATGTTTAACTTGACCGAGAGAGAGAGAGAGAGAGAGAGAAAGAGAGAGAGAGAGAGAGAAGAGGGTGACAGGAAGAGAAGGATATGGATTATTAAGTGTCCTTATTGTTGTATGAAAGTTAATGTCACTGTGCAGTTTGGACTCCGGCAAACTCACTATGGCAGCATAACTAAAAGGGAGAACCAGAAGGTAATACAGACATGAGGGATCTCTGGGATAAGAGATGACCCACCACACCACCGTCAACAAACCTGAGTGAACGTGTGAATGTGAGGGGACGACAGCTTTATCCCAGTTCACCAAACACTCTATATCCATGTTCCCTCCAGATCTGAGCCATTACCTAAGAAAAAATCCACTGATCAAAGGCTTGACTAAATAAATGTTTTCAACCTCGACTTGAACACTGAGACTGTGTCTGAGTCCCGAACACTGATTGGAAGGCTGTTCCATAACTGTGGGGCTTTATAAGAGAAAGATCTGCCCCCTGCTGTAGTCTTCATTATTTGAGGAACCAACAAATAGCCTGCACCTTTTGATCTAAGTAGGCGTGGAGGATCATACTGGTAAAGAAGTTCACTCAGATACTGCGGTGCGAGACCGTTAAGTGCTTTATACGTCAGTAGTAGTATTTTATAATCAATGCGAGATTTGATTGGGAGCCAGTGTAGACTGATTAAAACAGGAGTGATGTGGTCATATTTCCTAGATCTAGTGAGGACTCTTGCTGCTGCATTCTCAACTAACTGAAGCTTATTTATGCACTTATTTGCACACCCAGACAGTAAAGCGTTACAGTAGTCTAAACTAGAAGTAACAAAAGCATGAACTAGTTTTTCTGCATCCTGTAACGACATCATATTTCTAATTTTAGCAATATTTCTAAGGTGAAATAAGGCGATCCTGGTTTAAAATAAATTATTATTCACATGAGCCTCAAAGGAAAGACTAGGGTCAATATTAACACCAAGGTCTTTGACAGCCATACATGCTGAAACAGAAACACCATCCAGAGATGCTACGTAATCGGAAAGTTTGCTTTTAGCTGCATGTGGTCCTAGTAAAAGTACTTCCGTCTTATCTGAGTTGAGCAGAAGAAAGTTATCAAGCATCCACTGTCTAATGTCCTTTACACACTCCTTAACATTGTTAAGCTGATCTCTCTCATCTGGCTTTGCTGAAATATACGAATGTGTATCATCAGCATAGCAATGGAAGCGAATACCATGTTTATGTATAATTTCACCAAGAGGCAGAATATATAAAGAGAAAAGCAGTGGGCCTAAAACAGATCCTTGAGGAACACCAAACTTTACCTCAGAGAGTGTGGAGAACTCACCATTTACATTAACAAACTGATAGCGATCAGTCAAATAAGACCTGAGCCAAGAGAGAGCTGTTCCCTTTATTCCAACAACGTTCTCAAGTCTAGCAAGTAGTATAGTGTGATCAATGGTGTCAAAAGCTGCACTAAGGTCGAGCAAAACAAATAAAGAGACAAAACCCTGATCAGAGGCCAATAACAGGTCATGTACCACCTTAACTAGCGCCGTCTCTGTGCTATGATGAGGCCTAAATCCTGACTGATACATTTCAAAAATGTTATTCCTAAGTAGATGTGAGCATAACTGCTGTGCTACAACCTTTTCTAAAATTTTGGAGATAAAGGGGAGATTTGATATAGGCCTGTAGTTGGACAGCTGACATGGGTCAAGGTCAGGTTTCTTAATTAGGGGATGGATAACTGCCAGTTCGAAGGATTTAGGTACATAACCAGTGCTAGTGGAAGAGTTTATTATTTTTAAAACAGGTTCAATTACCTCTGGAATTATCTGTTTGAGGAAACTTGTAGGCAAGGGATCGAGAATGCAGGCTGATGATTTTGATGAGGAAATTAATGAAATTAAGTCATTCTCATGAATAGGAGTGAAGCTTTGTAATTGATTGTCTGTTGTAATTACACTGCTGTCTACAGGGTTACTTGTAAAATAATTTGGATTTATATTAACCGTCTGGATTTCTTGCCTGATGTTTTCAACTTTATTATTAAAAAAGTTCATGAAATCATTACTACCTAATGATGGTGTGCATGGTAGTGCAGTGCTTTTATTTCCTGTTAATTTTGCTACCGTGCTGAATAAAAATCTAGGATTATGCTTGTTATTTTCTATGAGGGTGGAGAAATATGCTGATCTAGCAGCACTAAGAGATTTTCTATAATTTAGGAGGCTCTCCTTCCATGCTAATTGAAATACTGGTCATTTTGTTTGACGCCATTTACGTTCTAATTTCCGAGTGGTCTGTTTTAAGGTGAGCGTTTGATCATTATACCACTGTGCTAATTTTTTCTCCCTGATCATTTTGGTCTTAAGGGGAGCTACATCATCTAGAGCAGACCTGGGCTAACTACGGCCCGCGGGCCACATCCGGCCCTTTGTACGTCCCTGTCCGGCCCGCGTGAGGCCAATCATAAATTATAGGGATGCACTGATAATTCGGCCCCCGAAAACTTTCAGGCGAAATACCTAAATCACTGAAACAACACGGCCGAAACACAATTGTAATGACGCAATTAAAAAGCGCAGCCAGCACACGGTTATCTGGATAAGAGCCAACATGTCTGCGGTGTGGACTTATTTCAATATCTCGGAGAAAGACCCACGGATAGCGATTTGCAAAACATCCAATGCTGAAATTTCAAGATCTGCAGAGAGTTTCTCCATGTCGGGTTTAATTTATCACCTGAAATCCAAACATCCCGATTGCCATTCTAAATATGAGAAGAATGCGGTGCAGAAAAGAACACTCCGTCTGTAGCGGACGTTTTTGAAAAGGCAGGAAAGTTTTCCAGTGATGGTGCCAAGGCAAAAGGAATAACACAAAAAATGATGGAATTCATTGCCTTAGATCAGTGGTCGCGATCAACAGCTTGATCTTTGAAACATTTCCTGTAGATCCCGAAAATAATAATTATTATAATATAATTGTCACGCGGCGCAGATGGAGGCGGTGGCGGAAATATAAGCCGGCGTTTTTATTATACAAAAAGGCAGAGCCAACATA